>VDFB02102907.1:0-12533 GCA_007258455.2 Sequoia sempervirens
TCACCATCTTGACGAAGAAATAGAGATAGACAACAATGAGAAAGAGAATAAGGAGTATCACTGTAATAAAATCTGATCAAGATCTTCAAACCCGCTTTGATACCATGTTAAATTTAATGATCAGATGTAATGCACAGAAAATTAATTCAAAATCAGATACAAAACACAACAGATACCCTGGGAAAACCATCCACTTGAGGGAGAAAAACCCAGCAACAATATATCACTTATATATTGAATCTCAACAACAATTATCTCCTTACAAGAGGCCGATATGAAGGCCTGAATATAAGCACCAAAGTATGATGCAACACAGAAACACAATAATGTAATTCGCTAATGATATCTCAGCCTTCTACTATGTCGATGTGCTCTTGAGGATTAACTCGCACTAAGAATGGAATGGATGATGTATATCGAATGAACAAAAACTGAATGATGAACAATGAAGTCCCATCGAGCATATATACACAATGAATAGAAGAGTCATGACTTTCCAAGACAAGTCGGCCTGCATCAAGAATCGTGCCTCCTTCATGAAATCGCGCCACTTCAAGGTCGGCCTTGATAACAAATGTATCTCTTTATTATTCGTGCCTGTTCACTAATCATGATGTCAGCCTTAACAAACAAATTGCAACCCAACAATAAATCGTGCCTCTTCAATAAATCGATGTCTCAATAAATTAAATAGCCCTAGGCTATGATTTAATTTATCATCATGAAGCAAAGGAGATCGCTGGAAGAGTATGACCGACGTTGCCATTAACATCAAACAGTCCTAAGTTACTGATCTTGATTCAGGGTTCTGGTTTGGGGTTTGTTTCACAGATTCAGTCAAAAAAAAATTTTAAAAAAACTGAAGGTTTATCTTGGTTCATCTACACAAAAACATATAAAAATTATAAATATATACATATGTAAAGTAGTAACTGAGTTCAGAATACCACATACCATCATAAAATAAACAAATCAACCATAAAAATTAAAAATACTACATTGTCAATTAGTCAACTCAAATGTCATGGTATATATTAAATTAAAAATAATGTCAACAATCACCCATCACTAGTCAAGCTTTACTGCCATATGGGTTTTCAAAAACATAATCAGCACCATCAATATTAGATGATTTAGGCACTCTATATTAGAAGAACCATAACAATGCCAGTAGCACTTCCGTGCTCACTAGTTGGCTTGTACTCAACATCAATAGCAGCAAGTTGGGAAATTGAAGCGTCCACGTTAGTATGCTCTGGCTCAATATCCCACTTTGTCATGTCTCCTTCCTTGTAGCCAATTTGTTTATGCAAAATGAGGCACAAGTTGGAATGCACATAAACTAAATCATCTACCTTTCTTGAGTGCAACTAGTTGCACTTTACTAAGTGGGTGAAGGAGTATGTGCTCTAGTTCCTCTCAAATGTGAATGAACTAACAATCTTTTAAGAAAAAGATAGAGATTCATTATAAAATTTGAAATTATAAATGCGCTTCAGCTTTCTTGTTTCACAAAAGCTTCTATTTTAATGTTGCAAAGACCCTAATTTTCATAGAAGACTAACTTATTGTGTTACATCAGGACACGTCCCCACCCCTCAACCCCATGTACCCATCTACCGAGGCATTTTAGGGACGGTGGGACATTAGGGGACATCCCCTTGCTGTCCCCTTCATCTGCCATATCTTGAAAATATCCCAGAATGTGTCCCCAAAATCAGGAACGTCTGAGAATGAGAAGGAGAAGCCTAGCCATCGTAGGTGTCCCCTAACCATCCTAGGGACAGCCATGCGTCCCCCGCGGAAAAGGAAACAAATTGTATCGGTTTTTTTTTTTTTAATATTAACTTTATAATACTTTTCATTGGGTTGTAAAGGGGCGTTGGGATCCCACAAACCTTCCCACACCCTTTATACACCCTAAAATGACAATGTGAATGAAATAAAAGTAAAACATTGACTGCTACAGCACTGCTGAGTGCTGAAGACTTCCATTGCTACTACGCCATTGCTATTTAATGTTACCAATTACAAGGAAGGGGGTTTGGGGGGTGGCGATGCCCCCCCATGTGACACAGTTACAAACTAAATCCCTAAACGTTAAGCCTGAATAATAGTTGAAGACTTGAAGCCTGGTTGCCTGAGTTGAAGCTTAACAGTGAGGAAAGTTCAAAAAGTATACAGCAGTGTCAAGGTATTTCCTTTTTCCTTTATTTTGTAGTTCTTTTAGCTTGTTAGAGAGGGTTTGTAATTAGTTTTACTTTTAAATTGTTACAATTTTTTGGTTTCAGTTTGTTATCACAAAGAAACACCACAAAATGAGCACTAGCAGTAGTAATCTAAGTCCTCGAATCAATTGAGTCAATGGCATTGAAATTCGAATGAAGTTCGGCAAGGAAAAAATTCGAAAAGTAAAAAATTCGGATTAAATTCGCCTTATGTAATTTTTATTTTTATTTTTATAAATATAAGTAATATATCTACAAAATTGTCTAAAGGAAATTAAATAATATTACTAGTATATAAAAACTAGTAAATATTATATATACTAAAATATATATAATGCAAAATATTTTCTTATATATAATATATAAATTATAATATAATATATAAATATAATATATTTTTTCTCATATATATAATAAATAATATATATAACTTATAAGTAAAAATAATTTATTACATATAAAATTATATTAAATATATATCAAAACACAATATAAAGGTAGCAGAGTTATATCCGAAATGCTTGTCGCGGAGCAATCTGATTGCAAATAAAGATTTATGATGTTTCAAGCTATCGAGGATCTCCTCGTGGGATCGAAGCTACACCCAGCCCGTGAAGAATAGATAGTCCAAGTGTGACGTAGGTATTGGTGGTATTGCGCGAACCATTGCAAGAACTCCCGTGCCCACACATATTGCCCGTTGTGCGGAAACAAAGGAAATTCAAGGGATATTATGGTTGTGGGGACCCGATGAAGTAGCGGATATACGTGAAGGTCACTGGCACCCGCAAAGAAATTGCCTGCAATCAATGGAAAACTTAGTGCTTTCATTTTGATGACCCTTTGGCGCACAATAGAAGACGACACGTTAGTGGATGAAATACGTCGAATTTCAACGAATTTAAAACAAAACTTTCAGATTCAGTGAAATTCGAACTTCATGCTTGAAGTTTGTCGAACCTTATGACACAGGTAGTAATGACAATGTCAATGAGGGTAGTGAAGAAAATGAAGTAAACAGAATAGACCTTTCTTCTCATTCTAAAAATCTAAGAACATTTGTAACCTCCACAAACTTTTTTATGTCCATGCTATCCCATTTCATTTGGCAAGGTCTCCTTCTTTCAAAGGTATGTTGAGAGATGCAATGGCAGTTGGACCCTCTTATGCTCCCACTAGAGAACAGAGATTGCATACCTCCCTCCTAAACAAAACAATATTCAAAGGTGAACATGTTGATAGAAGAGATGAGACAAACATGGATTCAGATCGGTTGTTCCATTGTCATGGATGGGTGGACTGATATTCGATGTCAACCACTCATTAATATTATTGTTAAATACCCTACTGGTTCATACTTTCTTAAAGCTATTGATTGTTCTGGGAAACATAAGGATTTTGATTGTTAGTTTGCCATTTTGAAGAAGGCCATAGAGGAGGTTGGGTCTTCTAATGTTGTGCAAGTTGTGATAGATTCAACTCGTGTTTGTAAGTTAGTTGATTTGATAGTTGACAGCACTTACAAACATATTTTTCGGACTCCATGTTATGTGTGTGCTTTGAATAATGCTTTGAAAGACATTAGCAAAATAGATAGGGTGAAGATAGCAGTGGTCGACGCTAGAGACATACAAATGTTTGTATGTAACCATCACACTTCACTTGCACTATTCTAATCTTATTCAAAGAAAGAATTCCTCAAAAAAATTGAGACTAGATATGCTAGCTATTTTATTTTGTTGAAGAGGATGTTAGAGGGTGCAGGATGCTCTACTATCCATGGTGATTTGTGGAGTGTGGAAAAAGTGAGCTCAATCAAAGACAAAAGAAGGGAAAGTGATGAGAGAAAGGGTGGTTAATGACGCTTGATGATCCAATATTAGATAAGAAAAAAATTATTTAATAATTTAAATTAATATGTTTGAATTTCTACTTTGTTTTACTTTTTATTTTCAAATTTTAATTCACATTATTAATAGTGTTAATGTCATAATTTTTAAATGTTGCTTGCAAATATATTTGCTTTATCATATCACTTGTTGTGGGGGTAATCAAGTATGCAAATATAGACTCTCCTAGCAGTGGAGAGATTTATGAGATTTTGATAGCATGCTTGATCAAATGAAGCATAAGCATATATGTCACAAAGGGGTAGAGCACAATGAGTGCCCCTCTTCATATGGCTGCCTATGCTCTTAATCCCAAGTGGTATACACCTAGAGTTGGTTGAATTCTTCCTTTTCAAGATGATGAGGTAATGAAGGGGTTTATGAAGGCCCTTCGTAAGATGTATAGCAATGAGGAGGCAACCATACTTTGAGAGCAATGGCTTCGGCTTTTTGATCTTCAAGGTCCTACATTCAGCAAACCAAAGGCTAGGATGGATAGAGCCACCATTGCACAAAAAGAACCCATTGGATGGTGGAAATTTCATGGGAATGACACACCAAAGCTAAAACAACTTGCTATTCATCTACTCTCACAAATTTCTAGTTCCTTTGTTGCACAGAGGAATTGGTCTGCTTCTAGTTTCATCCACTCAATCAAAAGGAAGAGGCTTACATCTAAACACAAGAAAAAGTTAGTTGCAGTTCATAGTGCCTTGAGACTTCAAGATCAACAAACTCCTGAGTATTGATAGACTCCAGCAACACATTGGGATGTTGATCTTGAAGATGTTAGGCAGATTGATGAGGAGGAGGTGTAACCAAGATTGGTCGAGATTCCATTGGATGAACCACAACTTCAACTAGAGAGTGGCACAAAGTCTTCATCTTTTGATATTGATAGCCCATATGAGGCATAGTTGTTATTTGAAGTTTGACTATTTGAGACTTGAATTTAAACTTTAAATTGTAATTTTAATTTCTAAACATTTGTCGTATTTATGCTATTGTCATCCTAAGTTACTGGGTTCGGCAGTTTTGGCCCCCGTACCCGTGTGGGTAAGAGACAAGTATAGGTACGGTTTTGGTCCCTTCACAAGTATGTGCAAGGTTCATGAATTTTTTATGTTATTAAATTTAAATCTTTTATTGTTTTAAATTTAAATTTATATTATTTTATTTTACTGTTTTATTTTATTATAATTTTTTCAAAAATATTAACATTTAATAAATCAAAATTTAATAAGTTTTACATACTTTGAATCATAGTTGAAAAGCTTGGACTCAGCAATAACTTGGCAAGTCCAAAAAGTTTAAAACTCAGGACTCGACCAAAAACTCGAGGAAAAACTTGGCAATAACTCAGCAAATTTATTGAACATTTGAAAATTCATAATTTTTTAAAATATTCTTCAAAAACAC
The DNA here is from genome assembly GCA_007258455.2 of Sequoia sempervirens. Lineage (NCBI taxonomy): Eukaryota > Viridiplantae > Streptophyta > Pinopsida > Cupressales > Cupressaceae > Sequoia > Sequoia sempervirens. The sequence goes on from VDFB02102907.1 coordinate 5,537, forward strand.
AATTTGTAGTAGAACATATTACTGATTTCCATCATATATAAATCAAAATTTGAGTTTAATACATATTATCCTTTACTCTCCTAGACATACAATTCAAAACTTTTGACATATGTATATAGAATTACAATATAATAATGTTAATTTAATTATTTTTATTTATCAATATATATTTTAAATACATCTTAAAAAAAATCATAGATATCCATCTTATTTTATTTATTTATAATATATATGAATTACATTTATACACATAAGAAAATATTAGCTTTTTATTAATATTTTATTTAAAGAAAAAATTAACTTGTAAAATTTGTCAATATATAATTTCAATCTTTTTACAAAACTAAAGCATCCCGATTTAATTGAATTTAATTATTATGCCATATATAATTAAAATAAATTTATAAAAAATATTTATATTGTTTTTAAAATAACTATAATTTTACTCTTAAAATTTATTTGTTAAATTTTTTATATTTAATATATTACTTAAATAATTAGAAAATAATAAATATATTTAATTAATTAAAAATCTACTAACTATTCAAATTAATTGGAATGGAAAGATTGACATCTCGATCCTATTGGATCATCGGAGGAGCCTTTAGATTCCTCATTCTCAACCTTGATTCGAAAAGCCAAATCCATAGCATTGGCCCGACATGGAATATTAATAAAGTGGTCAACAGATTACATGCTTCAAAAATACAACCACCCTAAAAAAGACCTTCAAAAATAAAAACACCTTTCCTATCATTTCTGTCATCCTCGATAGTGCCCGAAAATGCATGAAATCACCTGCAACCCATTTTTTTGGCAAAAAAAAGGGTTTCCATTGATTTCGATGAGTTTATGATGGGTTTAGCAACAAAAATCGCGATTTTTAACAATTTCTAATGAAAAAAATGCTGCACATTTTCATAAAACGTGGTGACGAGTTTTCTGGTGATTTACTCACCACTAGTTTAGGCTCATGAGTACTCGTAGAGTTTTGAATCCATGCTTTGAATTATCTTCTTTTTGAAACCCTGGAACTCGAACTCCGTTGAAGCACAATGTGATTCCTAAATAGAACCACTCGACTAGCTAGGGATTATCTTTCAAATCCGAAACTAGGAATCAAATGAGGGTTTTCATCCACAAACGATTTTTGGAAGAACCCGTAGGTTCAATCTGGCAACATAACAATATGTGTAATCTTCACCATACCCAAATGAGCCCCCAACACCTCCTTTTATAGCTTTTTTTTATGCTTTTTCAAAAGAGCACTTTTTTTCACTTTTTAAGATACATTTTTTGCTTTTTTGTTGCTTTTTCAAAATAGTACTTTTCCCAAAAAATGCTTTTTTGCTTTTTGCTCTTTTTTTCGAAAAAAACATTTTTTCGTTAAATTAAATAATTCATTATGTGCAAACATTTAATCACCTTTCCAAAGAGCTATTACACTAAGTTGTCCTTTAATTATTTTTCAACATTAGACAACATTAGTGAAATATTAATTAAATAACTTAATAACTGACCCAAGTTGCAGAAAGTACTACGTCATCGAAATCCAATTTAGACCACACCATGATGAAACTGAAGTAGTAGGAAGATGATTGAATTCAAATGGTGACTTTCTAAAAATAGCCTGCTCCTCCAAGAAGTTCAGAGAGCCCTCAAAAGGTCGAAAATCGATTTTGAAAGCATCAAAGGGCTCCAACTAACCAACTGAACTCAAAACCAAGAACAATTGCTCTACAAGACTGATCAAATGCTACTCCAAGAATGTTGGTTCTGCCTAACTAACCAGCTACCTCTCGAAGACTTGGAAACTAGCTAAATGCACATGAATTGGCGAAGTGCCAAAAGGGGACATTACATACATAGTGCTCCCTTTCTTGGCTCATGATATAAAAATCTTCTAAGTATAAAATGCTAGGACCAAAATGTCAATTGTTTAGCACTTTTATGATAGTTCTAGCTTTCTGAATCTGTTTTTCTCAGACTGAAGCAAAACGTGCGTATGCCCACGCAATGCACCAGCATCTTGCAAAAAATCATGATTCCAATGGCCGTTGGAGCGTTACCTTCCCACAAATCTTTCAGAAGTTATGTCTCTGCATGGTAGTTGTGCAATACAAAGTGACCCGACTTGCCATTTTGGAAAAGAGAAAAGAAAGAAAAAAGAAAACTCTCTCAATTCATTCTCTCTCATGCTCGCACTCACGCTTGAATATTGAAGCCCTACTCCTTTCTTGAAGAAATCCTGATATTTTGAACGAACAGCAAGCTATTGGGATATTGCATGTCACATTTTTGAAGCAAGATTGAGTAAGGCAGCACAGTAGAAACTATTGCATATTTCTTGGAGGTTTTTGACAACTTCCAAGTGACCATTTTCTATTTTGTTGTCTCCTTGCTGTTTATAAATCTCTTTATGCTAGTGTTCAGATATATCTGGTGATAGCATAGTATATTTAAGATCATTTTTATGTCTTTGGCATCATATCTAGTTTTAAAGCAATGTCTTTCATCATTCTTAAACAATATTATCAAAAATCATGGTTGTCCATGGAGGTAGAAATACCAAAACAAGGGTTTGACTGAGGCAAGCCCCCAAACAACCCAATCAAACATTTTCTTCTTTCTTTTCTGTGTGTAGGTGTACAGGTTAGAAGAAAATAATATTTCGATGATACCCTTTACTTTTCAGTACTTTCTCTAAATTTCTATTATTGGGGTTTGTGCTTCATATTTAGCTATTTTCTGTAATTTAAATATCTTCCATATGCAATGGACCCGTAATCTTTTTCCCATTTGTGTAGACATAGATTTCAAAATATTCTGTACTTCATTTTTGCGTCTGTATAGAACAACGTGCCACGAGGATGTCCATGCTACACGCTAATGTCTATGGCAGAGACTTCTACAAAGCCACAGAATCATTGTTGAAATCTATACACTTTGCTTCTGTTAGAATTATATTTTAATTGTCATTACAGAAGTAGATATTTTCACCAGTCTATTATACCTGGAAATCTATATTGTATTAAGTTTTAAATATATTTATCATTTCCAATTATAATAATCATTGTAATAGGATTAATCAGGTAGGTGAAAGAACCTTTGATTCGTCCTAATGTTAATGTATGAAATTGGTTCTCAAGGAAGCTTTTATACATTACATGTTACTTGATTTTGTGATGAAATTTTTTTAAAAATGCAGTATTATTTTCGTTCTATGATAGTTACAGTCAGATAGTTTTTTTGTGGAGAAGGGTCTACAATTCAAATAGTCCCCTCGCTGAGAAATGCTTGTTGAATAGCCTTTCTTTTGGAGAAAGGCCAGCAAGTCAACAAGCCTCCATTTTTGGATAGGAGGCTACAGCTCCAATAGCCTTCATTTGTGAAGGACCTACAAGTAAAATAGCCTCCCTAGGTAAAGGCCTATGGATCTTATATCCTTCCTTTTGGAGGAAGGCTTGGGGATTAAATAGCAGGCCTCATAGAGAAGGGACTATCAAAAAAATAGCCTTCCTTTGTGAAGGAAGACCTAGTTAACTCATGCTAGACCTAAAATTCTGACATATCATTAACCAATATGGTGGATCCAATGTTGTGTTTATTCCATGCAGTGCTGTGCAAGGCATATGTCCTCATTGCTCAGAAAAAAACTTACCACTATTGCTTTTGATGGGTCTATTTGTGTTACACATAAGTGTTAGAAGTAGAAACTGCATTGAAATGACCTGTGAAAGATGCACAGTAACTGTATTATCTCAGATCAAACACTATTAATGGGTTCTATATAAGAAGTACCTAGCATGCATTCATGTAAGCTTCATTGAATTCTTTGAGGTCCCAAAGCCTCTACGGCATCTAAGAAACCTTCTGAAATTGGAACTACTGTCAGTCCATTTAGAGTGAAAATAACCAGCCTTGTGGAATACTAGAAACAAAGAACATATGATATGATGCTTGATATTCAAAAGATAGCTTCCTTGCATACTAGGTATGCTTAGTATACAAAATAAATATAAAAGATAAAATTTAAGCATAGTCACAGAAAAATATTGATTTATATGATAAATCAAAACCTACCATGCTTCCGAAGCCAATATATACAGGTTTTGGACCATCTTGAAGCCACTGAAGAAATTTTTCACGGGGGCTATAATTATTTCCTGAGTTCAAGAAGCAATAACCAACTACGTCCACTAAATGTCCCCAGTCTACAAGAAAATAAAATTTGCAGTTCAGATTCAAATGCAACTCAACTAAAACCAAAAGCATTAATAGTTCTTATTTTCAACTAGAAAAAAACATCTTAACATAAAGCTAATGCTACCATACACCATATGCATATGCTAGAAGCTGCTGCAAAAAAGTTGAACAAATGACTTCTTGTACCTAGTTTTCAATCCATGCCTGGCATTCATGCTTCTAAGACGTATATGGGCTGTAGGTCAATTGTCTTATATCAATAAAGAAAAGAGAAATCCAGTTGTTAACAAGGACTTAAACACAGGCTTTTGCACTCACATGTAATTTAATAAAAGTAAAAGCATTGCTTGAAAGAAAGCATACCCAATTGAACAAACAGATACACATGGCAGATCAAGTTCATCCAGCACCATTTTGAAACCAAATAATTAAAGCACTAAGAAATATAATGTAAACGAATGTTTATCAAACTCCATACAAATAATTTACTCAATCGCCCATCAAAATTAATCACACCCCTTTATATATTAGTAATATTCTAACTACAGGTCCTCAATACTGTCAGAGAGGTTAGAGTTTGATTGGTTAAAGTGTTGGGTTTTCATTGTGGAGACCCAAGTTCAAATTCCCAAAAGGACATCTAATGTGGAATTATAAGTTGTGTCTCTTGGTCTTCTATTGTTGGCTCCTAGTGTGGTTCTAAAGGTGGATTTCTACGTTGTGACTCTTCGTCTTCCATTATAGGTTTCTAGTGTGTTTGCTCAAAAGGAGCTCATATTGGGCTCATGTTAATGCTCACAAAAAGCTTGTATTGGTCTCATGTTGGTGCTCATATGAGCTGAATATTTGTAAATGAATTGCAATATATTAAAAAAAAAAATCCTCAATAGTTATTTATAGCTAACACATTGGCCAATCACAAAGATTGTGAAGAGCAAAAACAATACACAAGGTAGTCATACACAGAAACAACATATAGGGACCTTTATGACCTTCTCTAATCAGTTTTCATAGTTTGGACTAACTCCAAAAGTTACCCATTAATTTTCTATTAAAAAATTTATCACAGAATGCTTCTTAATTCCCAAGTGGCTATTACCAATCAACCAAAAGGAAGGACTTTGTCAGCTTATTGGTTTATTTTGTCATTGAAGGCAAGTATTGAGGGTTTACAAACCAATTCAGCCTAAGTCTGAACAAATGATGGTACCCTCATGATCATCACTTACATTCCTCAACTCCCCATTAAGTATCTTCAACTAACAAGCTCTTCCTCGAATGGTTGCATGAAAAGCCATTGTCATCAAATTCTAAGGCATAGGAAGTGATATTGAGAGCAGAGGCAGCAGCAGGTTGAAGTTTCTCCACATTCTTAGGGGGCAGATCCTTTTATGATTTTCCCTCTACCATGGCATCAAGTTGTGGTCCACACATTGCTATAACTCAGCTCCATTAAGAATCAAGATCCACATCCAAACAAAGTGAATATTATCTACTCTTTCTTTATCCTAATCTTCCTCTTGAGTTTGCCAGAAAGATAATAACACGAAAGGGAAAATAAACAATTGGATTGTGGATGATATAAAGCCTGACATGGAATTTTCTTTAGCTGCTCTTCATCTTGAAAATGAGGATGTCATCCTCATGTAATTCTTGCTAGAGCTACAGAAATTAGGTCTTCTACTGGTTCTTTCATTGATTTGCATGATTTTGAAGATCGAGAACTAAGTATATCCATGTATAGCCCATTTCCTTTTTTCTATGTCAGGCTTAATATATGAAGGCTAACTATTGACATTATGCATTGTAATTCTACATGAGCGTAATCTCCCCTTTTGGGATATTCTTTAAAACAATAATATTCACTAAAAATGTGATAATAGTTTTATCAAAGATTGTGAATTTATGATATATATATTCAGGTCAATAAATCATAGCACAATACCCAAAGTTGATCAAATCGTGAATTCTCCAGAAATACTTTGCAAAATTGTTGAATTAAACGAATCCATCCCTAACTCAACAGTGACAATACAAAGGACCTAGTCCCTAGCTTGTCGAGGGCATTAAAAGACCCTGTCATTTCAACCCTTAGCCCACCCCATTGTTGGAATTGATTGTCATTGATGTCAAAGGTATGAAATATTGTTAGAATATTGTTATTAATGACAGAGCGAATGAACAAGACTATTGTCAGTGATGTCGAAGGAAAAAGATCAGAAGACCGTAATAGAAAATATCTCGGAGATGATGTGGAACACACTGATTAAGAATACATCATTTAGTGAAGAGGTGTGATTTATTTCCAAAGATTTTAAATGGTTAATAAAGTTTGTGTCTCTTTGTTAAGAGATGTCTCCCTTCATAGAGGCAAAAAGATATAAAAAGAGAAAGAATTGTGGAAAGAAGTGTGGAGAACAAGAAGATACATTATACAAGCACAAGCAGATTCAAAGTAATAAAAAGATCATTCAAAGGCAGCCATTAAGGAGAAATAAAATGAAGAAAGAAAATGTGTTCAAAGGCAACAATTAGTCTTAACAAAAAGGCATGTCCTTTTAAAGAGTTATCGCTTTTCAAAGAGATGCAACTCTTCATTGAGATGTAAAGATATAGAGTTTATGGAAAATAAGAGAGAGATGGGTGTGGAATAGAAAAGAAAATCTATTAGTCAAAAGAGAAGTGTATGGAGGATAACAATATATATTATTGTGGATATGTGTGAAAAGGAAGCAATTGTTATTAAAGAGGAGTCATGACTATTTGAAAGGTCATTATGAAAGGATGTATC
>VDFB02102908.1:0-15490 GCA_007258455.2 Sequoia sempervirens
CCCAACTATCGACGACACCTCTTCCTAGACTCATGAACCATCTGAGAGCTCCTTCCTTCAAGGTGGAGGGAAATAACTTCAATTTATGAACATCTATGTTGTAGTCATAACTGCGATAGAGGACATCAAATTCAAGCAGAGAAAAGTTTACGGATCCTCCCGTAGCAAGCCAAACTTTGGAAACCAAAGAGGAAGGGGAATGTTTTTAAGTTAGCCGATTGTCTTCTTTGAGACAATGGGAAACTCAAATGCAAGAGGTGGATTATTAGGTGGATTATTTTCCATGTCTGGGTGCTACAATAACAGAGCAAATGGATTTTCCTTAGGTTCGTTATCAGCTAGGTCAAATGGTAGTTCAATAAATAGATTTTCAGGGAGGAACCTTCCCAGTGCATCTCTTCTTCTTCTATGCATGCAATACGTGAGTAGTGGCTTGAAATATTTTGAAAATTTTGACTAATAGACTAAACTAATGCTGAAAATGACTTCTAACAGACTCCTAGCTAGACGCCATCCCCGGCAACGGCGCCAAAAATGGCTCGCGCCCACAAAAGGATATGAAAATCACAGTAAAACCTTTCCTGGGAATTGGACATTCCAACAGGTGACTTATATCTTTCTATAGACGTCCATTTTACTTGTCAAACCAGGGGACGTAGACTTTAAATGACGCGGAAAATATATGCACTAGGAACTAGTTTTGGTCAAATCTTAGCAGAAATAATACTGGAAAGAAATTCTATCTAAGCCACAGAACGGTAATGCAAAATTTTTAACTCAACTATGATAGGAATCATAACAACTACGACTGAAACACAAACTTTGAACTGGCCTTATGCTGCGAGGAACGATCCAGGGATGGACTCTCTATCTTTGCGGGGAGCACTATAAGCCTGAGTTTGTATGAAAACTTCAAAGATGAAAGCTGACTGAAGATCAACAAAAAATAACAACTAACTAACTAGCTACAGATACTTACTAAGTGGGCCCCCTTAGCAAGCATCTACTGATTACACAGATGCTAAACTCAGAACTTCATCAAACTTTATTCATGAAAATAGAATGGTACACATTGCTTTGTTGATGTGGAAACTAACAACAAACTCTATCTTTGATCATACAGATTTTGTTTCTCATTATCATACTGACTCTTACATGATATCTGCTATTACTATGCTTCCAACTTACTAACTATCATCTCTTACTCATTCTAACTATCCTCTCCTCTCTATCTCCCTCGCGCAGGAGGAGAACTTTATTTATAAAATAGGAGAGCAACTAACTAACTAACCCTATCAAAGAAAGTCGTGGAAGTAAAGTATATCCCCGAATCAAGGAATAGACTTCATAATGAATTTATGCATTCAACCCAATTTGGAGAAAATCTAGCACTCCACTCTTTCTAGATTGACTGTCATTAAAATTATTTCCCATAGTTTCGGTCAAAGAGTCTTCGCCGGAGCTTCCTCGAAGTCGTGCAGGAAATGGACTTTCTTGCAAGGCCGAGGATCGGTATGCTTGACTCGATCATTCTTCAACAACCTACGAGAACAAAAAGGTAATAGATCGAGAAAAGGGCATATGGCACATACACGATATCTATTCATTAATCACACATTTTAAATCTACTTCATCATTTCAAAAACTGTATACGATATACCAGCCATTTTAGGGAGTCAACAGGGCAATAAATGCAATCAAGTCAACACAATGGCTGCAGGAATATGAAAGTATTATGCTACAGATATCCCCATAAAAGGTTTCAACAAAGTTTAAACAACCATGAAATAACAAAAGTAAAGACATTAAAAGTTTATCATAACATCAAATTATGAGCATATTTTAAGCTCATCAAGTATCATATCATAATCCATTTGGCTCACCTTTGTCCCTACACTTGGGGAGCAAGGGGTTAATAAGCCTTGTGTTAGGGAAAATATTTTGACCTCTTTGAGGTGATTTGGGAGAAACTCATGGAGAATCTATAGAAGATAAATACTTCCCACTACAACTTTTGATGGTACACTCCTGATATGCCTATCTTTTTGTTTCCTCAATGAGCTACCAAGTTTTAAAGGCAAGCATTAGTAGACCCACGTACCGATAGTTGCACAGATAAAGATGCATACTCACCAAATTTTGGACAAACAAACCTATACTACCATATACTAGATATTCTTCAAAAGTTTCCAGTAGTATATATAGGCATGAGAGTAGATTCCTTATGAGTATGTGAAATAATACACAAATACAATCACATTCTTGGTAGATAAATATTACACCTACATGGAGGTGGTGGAGCCACATAAAGCTTGGATCCCTAAGATCCTATATGAAGTCTCGCAAAAGGAGGTGAATTCCTATGCCATAAGCATCCTCAACGAGCCAGATGACACAAATGTAGAGATATTTGACACCTACAAGGAGATAATAGAATAGATCCATAAGAAGAATTTCAAGGATAATTTTGAAAAGAATAAGAAGTAGCTACAAAAGAAGTGGGGTATCCTATCAAAATATATCACAAAACCATCCTCCATAGCACCAACTCTATAAACACACTTACCAAATGCATGAAGATTCAAGAGATTGTATGGTGCTACAATTACTCAATCAGAGGGTCCAACATCCTCTTCCCAAATAATTACAACTCCAAAGGTTCAAAAGGTACAAGAGGAGACAAAGAAACTAATGCAAATGAGTGTAGAAAAGAAAGGTTGCAAGAGAAGGCCTAAATAAGTGGTGAAAATAAAAATCATCACTTCTATGATAGAGAAAAAATAAGAAGAATAATAAGAAGAGGTAGAACTAGTATAAAAGCCTCCCTAAAAGAGAAAGAGGAAGGAATTGATTGTACAAATCAAAAAACCAAAGGAAAAGGATCAACCGCAACCCCCCATCGATGTGATGTTGACTACCATTTCCATCATTTATCATTGTATAATTTCACAATTTTATCTATGTATGAGGATGCAAACCTAGCAAATAAAGATAGAATTATACAAAGTTTAGCTATGTATATAAGAAAGTTTTAAAAAAATACTAGAGGAGCTCATCAAAGACTCCCCACAAGATATTATTACTGCAATCTAGGAAAGAAGGGAGAAATCCTTTAAAGAAGAAGAGGATATAAGAAATAAGAAAATCAAAGTAGGGTTGAATCTTATCACAGATCAAAAGCAATATTTAATACAATCTCAATCCCATGAACTATGGACAAATAAATTAATAGAAACTATAATGGAGGCTAGCACAAGGAGATAACAAATATACAAGAAGAAACCACTATGATAACATAGAAAAAATGGAGCCCATGCTTGTGGAAGAAATGGAAAAGAAACAAGCCACACCATCACCCTCTCCAATAGGAAGTCTACCACATACCTATGTGGCCAAGGAACAAACACAATAAAATGCACAATAAGAGGAGAAGAGAGTAACTAGTTTAGTTTCTCCCATTCAATCCATCAAGGATTTCCCAGTGCAACAAAAGTAGCTTTAGTCAGCACACATTCCCCAGTTGATACAAAATTCATTCATGGGTCATAAGTTAATCTGGCTAACAACCCACCACTGCAACAACAAGGGAAGAAATATTGTAGCAACATATAAACAATGTGAATTAATTGGAAGAAGTAGTTTAGAATTTGTAAAGATCCCTTCCACATATGCAAATGGATACCTCCCTTCCCCTACCACAAGAGATCAAGTAGTTAGTGGATGACCTCCAAGCAGACCTAAAAGCCCAAAAAGTAGAATAAAACAAGAGGCCTAGGAAGAAATTTTGAAAAAAATAGAAGCTACAAAGAAATGTGTAGTAGCTCACTTGAATTGGAAAATAAATAAATTGAAGAGTAACATTATAGAGGATAATGTCCTCTATCAGTTTTTCCTACAATGGCCTACACTCATAAAGATAATAAAGGATCATCAGATAGCATAATTAGAAGCCCAGATAACACAAGTTTTTAGCCTCCTATGATCCATTAAAAGATATGGATAGAGCAATAAGGGCCCAGTTAAAGAACACACACACACTTAGCCATAGCAGATGCATGATCAAAGGAATTTAGCACAAGGTTGCAAGTAAAAATTTGAGAGAAACAATGAGCATCAATATTGCACACTTATGTAGAGTATTAGGAGAAGAAAAAGCTAACACAACAAATAAAGATCCCTAGAAATCTGGTAGAGGTAGAGACTACTTAAATAAACACACAAGGGCACATAAAATTACTACAACAAGAAAAATAGAAATGGGGTACACCATTGGTACAATTGAATATTATCTATAAATATATTCTCTCGAGTGATTGAAGCATGCCTTGAGGAGAAGACATAATTTTGAAAGGGGGGATGATGTTGGAAAGGTGCAAGAAACAGAGTAGAACTTATCGTAATCTACTACAAAGCAAGTGTGAAGGATCTAGATGATAAGATAAATAGGTTAGGGGGAACCTTAGAAGGGTCACATCTTTATAAGATACTAAGAGATGATATATGCATGTAATAGATGACATAATAGGAGATATAGAATATATAGATTCATAGGCTAGAGATATACAATAAGAAAGGATTGTAATGTAAAGAAGAGACTAAGACCTGATGATGTAATGGTTATATAAATATATATGTGTTTAAAAAGATTCAATGGATATATGTATTGTGGATGACTCTTATTTATAATTTCTATATAAGCTAGTGTTAGATAAGAATTCCTTACCGCATTTACTCACTTCTACCACTGTACCCTTTGGGGTATAAATTTGCCACTTTAGGGATACTAGGGTATAGATCTTTAGGTTGTACTTTCCTTTTTCCTTTGCTAACAATCTCTTCTATGTCTCTCTTATGTGGGTATTTTTCCTCAAATTGGGTTTTTTCCTCTCATTTTTCATGGAGAGAATTATTGTCTTTCATCTCTCTTTTGGAGAGGAATTTTGTCCAACTACGTTTTCTCCTTTTCTATCTTCGTGAGAGATTACATTTACATATGTACATGGGTACCTAACATGGCCTCATAGTTGGGACCCATCTCTATCCCATTTTCATAATTGTACTCTCTAAGTTGTACTTAAAGGGGGGTTTTGGTGTAAATAGGTTTTTTACCTATCTAGGTCTTGTTTACATATTAAGTCCACTTAGTTTCTAGGAAGGAATCTTTCTAGTTAAGCATTAGTTGTCACTTATCCTATCTAGTTGGATTTTATTTAATGCTTGTATCCTAGGTTATTTAAAGTTGTCTCATGTCATTCAATTATGACATAGTCATTTAATGTTGGTACATCATCACACCTTAGCTATATAAGAAAGGCTTCATATGTACATTATAACAATCAACACATATTTAATCTAGCAATCTTGAATCCAAAATCATAGCATGGTAGTTTTTCCATCTCACTTGTGGAACTTATTTTCTCTTGTAGGTGATCCTGGGTGTTGAGGAGTTCAACATAAACTCCTACATTATGAGGGAACTACATCAAGTATAAAATAGAGACATTAATTAATCATCTTCAAGTTATTTTTTCTGACTTATGTAACAAATTATTTAGTGTAAATTTTTAATTGACATAAAAACCACTTTAACAAAATAGAAACAAAATCAAATGATAATTACCATGGACATATAAAATTTATTAAATCTATGTCAAAGATAAATTCTTTATAGAAGAAAGTGCTAGCCAAAAGGAAATAAGAACAAAGTTGAATTTAATACCACTAAAGTAATTATTACCAAATCAAGCACACACATTTTCAACATCCTAATGAAAGAGTTGCATAGGGATAACTATTTATCAAAAGCCTATTATTTAATATGTCAAAATTAATGGCTCAAAGATCCTTTTCAATATGAAAGTGATCTTTAATAGATCTAATTTTTTCACAAATTGTAAATCACTCCCATCTCCTTTAAAAATAGGAAAACATGTTTACTTATAATTTGAGTATCTCTCCCTCTCTATTTTAATGATTGTTTCAAATTACAACTCTATATGGGGGAATTTTTGGTCACCATCAACTAGTTTTTCAAAAGATGATAAATTCATTACTTTTATTATTTCACAATTTACAATATTTTCTCATTAAAAAAGATTACATGTGTTAATGTTAACCATTTACTTGACAATCAAGAGCTAAATATCCCCCTAAGAATTATATTTTCAATATGAAATCCTGTTCATATTGCATGGATGTGGATGTTATGACAATAATGTGTGTATATATATATTTAAAGAAAACCAAGACTAAAGACACTAGCCCAAGTTTGTCACAACATGAAAAAAGGTTTATACTTGATTGATTTATGCTTTTACCCTTTAAGATTATGGTCAATATGATACAATGATATCCAATCCCAACTTGAAAATTATAAGTTACTTGATATCCAATAATTCTAATATATTAATAACTTGCAAGTATCTAATACTTTCATATTTTTAAATTTTTCTAATGAAAGAAAGTCTTCTATGCATTAAAAGAATTTTTTTTGGATGTATATAATGTTCAAAAAAAAATCATGATCATATAAGAATGAATATTTTATAATACAATTTTTTTTCCAATTTTGCAAGAGATCAGATCAACTAAAATGGACCATGCTTTATGAAAACTATAGCAACCAGTCAAAGCTTATTCCTAGACAATATAATTTTTTATTTTTTTTTGCATGTTTTGGTAAGGATCCAAGTGTTGAAGACATCTTGTACATTATGATTTGTATACACATAATTTTGAGAGAGCACCCTTCATATCCCATGGCAATATTGGCTTCAGAAAAATTCACTGCTAACAATTCACTGTCAAAAAATTCAACACCAACAATTCACCATAGGAAAATTCATCACCATGATGAATTCACCTCATGGAAAATTCGATACAACAAATTTATTGTAGTGAATTTTCATGGAGGTGAATTTTTAGTGGTGAATTTTCCTAGAACTGACAACACTACAAGATAATCCAAAGAGTATACTAACCTTAGCATGGATCAAACATGTGGCACCGTTACTATAGATGAAAATTCCATGAAGCTACTTACACAAAGATAGTAGAAAAGTTGTTTTAGATTGATCATAATGATGCAATGCTAGCCTATGAAGACATGATGAGTAAAAATATCTCCACACCTACTCACCTGATGCATGATCACAAGAGTGACAATCTATTTTATCATTTCTCTGTTGTGGGTGAGATATTGGGAGTCTAGAAAGCTAGGGACCATGTAGACATTTTGGAACTCTGTGAAAATGATGGAACTTGGATAAAATAAAAGGACTCTCAAGTGAGGGAAATAGATCTCTGGATTTTATGTGTAAGTTGGAAGCTAGACTTAGGAGATTGGAAAATAGAGCTGAGACAAGAATAAAGAACAAGCAGAGTGTTCCCTTTAGCTAGATTTTTAATAGAGAGGTGGTGATATATAAATGTAATTATGGAAATAGAGTACCCCACCTTTAAGAAGATGGAGCATGAGGATAGATTTCCTATTTCACTCTTATTACATTCAAGGAGACCTTAGAGATCTCAATCTAAAGGTAGCAAGGGGGAAAGAGATTTTTCAATAAGGTATCCTCAAGATAAAGAAGGGTTCACCACCAAACTAGGGCTTGGAAAGACAAGTAACATGCAAAACCTAATAATCAAACCTAATGATATGCAAGATTTGAATAGATGACCTAGAAATGAATCCAAAAGAGAGAGAAAAACTAGAAAAGTACAAAGGGGCACCTGGAAACCTACGGAATATTGAATGAAGACCTACAAGTTTAAAAATGTTGAATTTAATGCACACTAGGACTCATATGCTAGGCTGGATGATTTAGTCCCAAATTAGGGTTTTTGGGCAGGAACAAAAATCTGGTAGTGATAGGTCTGGAACTCCTAAAATATGGAAAATTGGTTGTATTGAGACTCATACACTAGGAGTCGCCTATTAGTCCTCCTAGTATTTTTTAGAGGATCAAGATCTAAATATGCTCTTCAATCTCTGCTTTGTCTTCTCAACCTGATTTCTGGATCTGAAAGGATGAATTCTTCTTTGTAGATGCCTTTTAGTGATCTTGTAAACAAGGTGACAACTTCTTCCAATCTTTCTCTTCAATGTGCCTTCAACCTTGGTCTACAAATCACACACTAAAGAGAGGGGAAAATGTTTATTTGTAAGTAGTAATGGGTTTTCCTTGGTCAAACCATGTTTTGGTAATCAAACCTTGTAATGAAATCAAATGTAAAGGAGGAATGATGAATGAACAAAATGATATGTTGCAAATCACCAAACCCTAGAAATAAAATGTTGCAAACATGCATGAAATGGCTCCAATGGATGTAGATCTTGACTCTTACTTGAGTGATATGGATCTTGACTTGAATACTTGCATGAATCATGAAATCCTACATCACAAATGTTAGCTCAAAAATAAACATGATGGATGATGACTTTGACATGATGCTTGATACTTGAATAATTTTGTTAAAACCTTGATAATTCACTCTTGAATGCTCAAGTGAATTCTCTTGTAAACTCTTGTAATCACCAATTTTCTATTAGGATTGTTCTCATGAAAGTATTAGGTGAAATGAGTGAAAAAAACATGTATTTATGCTTGTTTATGCCAAATTTCTTGAAATTACAACACTACAAGATGACATCAAATCTAGGGGAATAAAATCCCTGGAACTTGATTTGTGAGGTGGGGTTTAAACCACATGGGATTCGGTAATGCTAAGTTGGCATATGGGTCCCGATGGAACTAAGATTGGAACCTGATCATAATTAACAAAAAATTATCCCTTTGCCATAATTTGGAATAATTGTCGATAAATGAGCCTTGGTTCGCGGATTGTAATGTTGTACGATTTCAAATTAATCAGGACCACTTGCTCAAAATCTTACTTAAGTGCTCTGGTTCACGGTCGGGTGGGCCCGTCGGGGATTCAATCATCGTGGTCGTCAGGCAATCAATATTCATTCAGCTCTCATAACCTCTCGGCGAATAACCACAAATCCATCTCTGTCGTCGGCATCGATCCATCGTCGAGACCATTCGTCGTCGTCCGATCCATCCGGATCTCTTCGGGCATTTTACGTGTTTTGTTTTTGCATGGGTTTTATATTTCTTTCCACCCAGAAAAGATCACACTGAAAGTTGTGCCAGGACCCATTTTCCTTTAGTGGCGAATGGGTCCTCCTCTCTTAGGACCCCCTTTTTGAATTTAATTTTGGTAGGATTCTAAGGATTTTTAATTCTAGATCTGGTGTCAGCTTGAATTATTTGAATTTTGGGGTTAATCTCTAGATTTAGTATAAACATGGGGTCAATTCACATTGTTTCATCCTAGATCTTCATGAGTAGTACATTTAAAAGAAAATTATAGAGTTCACAAGAGCATTTTAAAGACATTCAAGGGCATATTATTGAAGAATTATTGCAGCAATTCAAGATCATATCATCATGACAAAGGCATAGTTCATTCATGCATGTTGTTGAGTTAAGATAGTTGATGTAGCATTGAAGATCCATATTGCGAGTATTGTTTCACATCTTATTTGAGATCAAGATCTATATCCTTCATGGCGACCACATGTTAATTTGTAGGTTTATACTCCAAGACAACTTCCAAGCTATCAACATTCCCTTGTTTCATGTTCATGCTTCAATTTCATTATTTCATCATTTGGTTTAATTACCTAAAAGGGGTTTGACTAAGGAAAACCCCTATTCACTAAAAATCAACAACTTTTTCTTCTCTTGAATGTGTGTTTTTATTTTTATAGGTTGAAGATCAAGTGAAGAACAAGTTTGAAGAAATATTGCCAAAATTGTCAAGTTCCAAAAGTTGTCATTCATAGTGCAAGAACATGAAAAGAAGGCTATATAATTTGTTACAATTTTTTGGGAGTTGAAAACCAAGGATACGAGAGTGTAGGAAGCATGGAACATAACCCAAATCTCAGCTTCAGAAAACCCTAACATGGACCCATTCGCCACCAAAGGCGAATGAGTCCTTTGTGCCCTAAAAACAACCTTCTTGCAGAAAGGTACACATCATTTTGAGCTCTAAAAACTCCCGTCATAGTTGCTATAATAGTTAGGATTAGTTTTTGATTGTTTTTTAGGCATTTTAGCTCCCATAATTCCATGTTTTATAGTGAAAAGTAGTGTTTCATCATCTTTTTAACTCATTTTGATGCGAACCCTATTATTCTATGAAACATTAATGGTGAACCCTACCTATTAAATATTGCAATTTTCTGATTTTGAAGTCTTTCATTTCATCCTAGGTTAGATCTTGCATTCATTTGCATTAAAATTTCATTGAATTAGATCCCATTTAGGGTTTGTTACTTTGCATTCAAACTTGCATCTCATTTAGGGTTTAGAATTTCATTGTTTTGCATTCTCTAAATTTGAAAAATACAAAAATAAATTAGTCACTTTGCATATCATTTAGATCTCATAAAATTACATTTAAAAATCAAAACAACATTGCATTTCAAAATAGGTCTTTGCATTCATCATTTTATTGCATTTTTACATTGCATTTCTAGAAAACCTAAAACTGAAAGTTACTGTCTTAGACCTAGAATTGAAACACAATTCAAAAACCTTGAAAATCATTCAAAAATAGTTAAAAATCCTAATCAAGGACCCATTCACCTTTATTGGTGAATGTGTCGCTGATCAGGCCTGACCTAAACCTTTCTGACATCTGAAAAAGCATTGAAAATCACTCTGAAATCAGAAAAGACATTTCAAAAATACTTAACCAGGACCCATTTTCCCTTACTAGTAAATGAATCCCTGTTAGATCCTGATCTGCATTTTTTGGAAGTTGAAATTTTAGTTTTAAGCTTATGTTTGGTGTTGTTACTTTCCTGTTTCAATTTTCTGATTTTCTATTTCATCAATTTCATTACATCTAGCTTAATTTGCTTCATTTCAGTGCATTGTCAAAAATCAAAATTGCATTTACAACATTTCATTTTTAGTTTATTATATTTTGTAATCAATAAATTACATTGTTTAGAATTTGAAAAGTGCATTTCATTCAAGGTCATTACATCGCCCTTTTCCATTTTGGGTTTGCACACTAGGTTTATAAAACTTGTATGAGCTTTACAACTTGGTTTCCTATTAGCAATACTATTGTAAGATTTAGTTCAATGCTCATGTCACCCCAAGATATCTCACTCATCGTGTATCTTTGGTTTTCTAGCTCTCTTTCTGATAGTGATGATGATCAACCCTCCATGGCTCATAGTTTGCATACTTCATTTCCTATGATTTCACCTCCTACAATCAATGTGCATGATGTTATAGAAAAACTATATGAACAACTAGAAAACTTACAAGATAATATGCTTAGTGAAATCATAGACATTATCATGGTTCCTATTATACAAAATCTAAGGAACATGCTTAAAACTTGAAATGAAACACAAATTGTCTATAGCCTTAGTTGCTTCTTCCATGAGTACTTGAACAAACAAGACAATAATAACATACATGCCACGATAAACCTTATTGAAGATAGAGAAACAAAGAATGATGTGATGAAGGTTGACATGGATAATGAAAACATACAAGATATCAATGAAGAACAACTGATTGAAATGGTAGAATTTATCAAAGCTATACCTTGTAAGGGCTTGACGAAGAATCCTCTTGGCATTGCTTTCTCACAAAATGACATACTTAAACGTGCACCTGATTGTCCTCTTTACATAGTTGGAAAAATCAATGATAAGCCCACTATTGGGATATTGATTGATCCCATCTGTGGAGAGAATGTGATCATTGAATAATTCCTATTCATACATGAACTATGTCAAGATACATATAATAAACTGAAAGCATGGATCAATACACACAATGGTTTTTCTTGTCCTACGATGGGCTCGATAAATCTCCCTTTAAAAGTCAGACTGAAAACATTAACTATCTCATTCACCATCATTCCAAAATCGAACCAATTTCGTGTGAAGCTAGGCTATCCATGGCTTCACTCCATGAATTTCATCCCTTTAATTGTGCATAAATATCTAAAGTTTCCATTTAGCAATGATATCCTTAAAGTGCATCATAGTGGATTTAATCCTACATCAGCTCGAGGGAACTTTTCATTAGATTTATCTTGGCCCGAACCTATGGAACCTATTAAACCTCGTGAGGATTTCTTTTTCAAATATTATCAAAAGTTAAAAGTAAAGAAAATAGCAGAATTATCCCTTCGAAGCATGCCTTAGCCTATGATTGAACAACCAATCCTTGATGAAGCAATGATTGAATCGACAACCCTTCTGAACATCCAAAAACAACCTATAGCAAGTCATCCTACCATTTCCTACAAAAGACCACGAGATAACAAAAAAAATCTTGTTGTCCCTCCTAGAGTCAAACAAATTTAGAAAGTTAAAGAGAAAGTGGTTGAACAAGCTACTGTTGTTTCTTCTATTCCTCCCCAGGAAGAGAAGGGACCTATGATTGACAAACCCACTCTTACACAAATACAAATTGATAATAGATTAAAAAAAAATCAAAGTGATAGAGAGTGTAGGCGTAGACATCGTGCTATTTCTCATAAGTTACAAACTCAAGAAGACAAGAATAACATAGAGAATAAAAATTTAAACCTATCTAAAGCAATGTATGATGATCCTATACCTTCACCGGAACATAAACAAGAACATTCCATGTACATTGTCATTTGATTGCCTATTGTGATTAATCTAGATGATGACATTGACACTACAAAGATTTATGAACAAGTGCATGATGATTTGAATATATTGTGTTCTTCTTCTATGAGCTTAGATGAAAAATCTCCTACAAAGAGTGTTGAACTTGGTGCTTACCCTAGTTCAACACTTGCTCTTGTCCCTATGGCTAGTTTTATACCTTCGTATATACCAACCGAGATTCAGATGCAAGTGACCTGCTCTAGGTTGACTCGCATGTTCCTTACTAGTCTTTTTTTATGTTTCTTTATGTGATTGCATGTGTGTAATGTGATCCACCATGGTGTTTTATTTTATGTATCTATCTCTTTATGCGCATTCCTCTAAATGTACCTACATTCTTGTCTATTTTATAAGCATTTTTCATTTATCTTGTGTTTTCCATTTGGTGATGACACAAGCATTGAGACATTTAGGTCTCTTCCATGTTGACCCAAAAGATTTTCCTTTA
The DNA here is from genome assembly GCA_007258455.2 of Sequoia sempervirens. Taxonomy (NCBI): domain Eukaryota; kingdom Viridiplantae; phylum Streptophyta; class Pinopsida; order Cupressales; family Cupressaceae; genus Sequoia; species Sequoia sempervirens. The sequence continues at coordinate 13,194 of VDFB02102908.1, forward strand.
TCTTTTCATTTCTCTCATGTTTTCCTTTTGGGGATGACACAAAGTGTCAAAACATTTAGGTCTCTTCCATGTTGAACCAAAATGATTTTTCTTTGTTTTCACTCTCTTTGTGTCATTCTTCTAGTTATATAAGTATTTGGGGTATGATGGTAGTTCTGAGCTCTTAAAACATCAATGTAAAAAAGAAATACTAACCCTGAATCCATAGATCCCTTATGTATTTGGGGGGGAAACCCTTCCTTTCTATTTCATGACACAACTTTATTTCAAAAAAATATGACTTGGCATAGGGTTTTTCGAGGAAATCTCTCATGTTTTAGGAGAAAACATTAGCTACTTTAAAGAAATTTCTCATAGTAATGGTGTAGCAACAACTTTAAAGTGGGGGCATACATCAATGACATCTTTCAGCATATTTCGTGGCATGATTTTATTTTTTCTTGTGTCATGTCCTTTTTCTTGGTGGTGTCATTGGGTTTGATGTCCTCCAAGAGTGTGATATTTCTAAGTATATGATCTACCTGTGTAGCATGATGCAAAATGAGAGGCATCTCATAAGTGGCAATATGATATTCTTAATTTGTCCTCTCTTGGGGACATTAGGTGTGATGTTCCTTGAGAAGAAGACCTTACATGAACAAAACAAAATCCCCTTTTAACAAAAACTTATAGAAATGACATTCAAAGGAATTTACAAAAAGAATAGCATTGTGATGCCTTATTGAAGTTATCAGGAGGATAACTTTGGTATGGTTAGTATGATGAGAAGATGACACACTGGCATGAATTTCTCACTAAACCACCTCGTTAGGATAAATCACCTAGTGGACAAACTAAGGTTCCACTACCCTGTAGTGAGCAACATATGATTGGGACAAATCACCTAGTGGATAGACTGATGTTCAATTACCCTAGAGTGAGTAGCACATGTTACAGACAAACAACCCTGTTCCACATCGCATTGGAACGGTTGTGCTTGATCCTTTATTTTTTTGTATTTTTCTTGGCCTTTGATAGGGCATGGTTATGTATCTTTGTTATTTCTACATGCTAAAATGTCTTGAATTTCTACTTTAGTGTGAGTTTATTGTGGGGACAAGCTCTCACTAAAGTGGGGGAAAAATGTAGTAATGAAAAAAGTATCCCTTTTCCTTACTTAATTTGGAATAATTGTCATTGAATTATCCTAATTGTGCCTTGGTTTAATGTTGTAATGTGTTGTACACATTCAAATTAATCTAGGGCCTATTCTTAACAAAATGTACTTAAATTTTACTTTATTTATGGGTTGCATTAATTAATTGTGGTTAATTGAGCTCAATTGGCCCCTTTAATTCAAATTTAATCCTTCTTAATGACACCTTCCGAGAGATCTATCCCAACACACAATAATCAAATGGAATAAATCTATTTTGGAATAATCAAGGTCCTAGAAAGTGGTGCTAGGACCCATTTTCCTTTAGTGGTGAATGGGTCCTCTCCACATAGGACCCCCCTTTCTATGCATATTTGAGGTGGGTTTTTGATGTTCTTTCCACCCCACAAAGCAAGGTCCTAGAAACTTGTGCCAAGAGCCATTCAAATTTAGTGGTGAATGGGTCCTCTCTTAGGACCCCTTTTTGAATTTAAATTTGGCACGATTCTAAGAATTTTTAATTCTAGATCTAGTGTCGGCTTGAATTATTTGAATTTTGGGGTTAATGCACATAGTTTCATCCTAGACCTTCATGAGCACTCAAGAGTACATTCACAAGAGAATTATAGAGTTCACAGGAGCATTTCAAAGACATTCAAGGGCAGATTATTGAAGACTTATTGCAACAATTCAAGATCATGTTATCATGACAAAGGAATAGTGCATTCATGCATGTTGTTGAGGTAAGATAGTTGATGTAGCATTGACGATCCATATTGTGAGTATTGTTTCACATATTATTTGAGATCAAGATCTACATTCTTCATGGACACCACATGTTAGTTTGTAAATTTATACTCCAAGACAACTTCCAAGGTATCAACATTCCATTGTTTCATGTTCATGCTTCAATTTCATTATTTCATAATTTAGTTTAATTACCTAAAAGGGGTTTGACCAAGGAAGACCCCAATTCACTAATAATAAACAAGTTTTTCTTCTCTTGAATGTGTGTTTGTAGATTTATAGGTTGGAGATCAAGTGGAGAACAAGTTTGAAGCAAAATTGCCAAAATTATCAAGTTGCAAAAGTTGTCATTCATAGTGCAAGAACACAGAAAGAAGGCTACAAAATTTGTAATAGGTTTTCGAGCTGACAACAA
>VDFB02102910.1:0-31268 GCA_007258455.2 Sequoia sempervirens
TTTTTGAAATCTATGAAAGTTCTCAAGGGTTTTTGTTTTGTTATTTAACTTTGTGGAGGAAAAGGTGTGCATATAATGGAAATGGGCCAAGGTTTTTTGATAAGTTTGTGGTTATGTTAAAACCATGGCTTCCAAAGTTTAATTTGATGACTAAAACATTTATAATTATGCCAATTCAAATTTGGTTGCCTCATCTACCACAACAATTCTGGGTGGATGCTTGTTCTCAAGGGATAGGTAATCTGCTAGGAAGGTTTCTAGCAATGAATCCAAAAACTTATGGTTTAGTTCATTCTACATCCATGTTCCACTAAGTCTTAGGCAGGGGGGATAGGTATGGGGAAAGGAGGGACGAAGGGCCTAGATTTGGGGACAAGAAGACAATGGTGCGGTGGTGGTGGGTGGAGGTGTGGGGGTTGAGGAGTAGCACCCCTCACAAGGGTCTGGGGGAAAAGTCACCAACAAGGTCAAGGGGCATGCCATTTTCATAATTTTCAAAACCACAAAAACCTTCATGGCGCATGCCATTTTCACAATTTTATCACTTTGTTTTTTGCAACACCAAGACATTACTAATTCTAAAACTTGGGAGTGATTTGGAATGAGCCTTAGATGTTTATTTATAATCTTTTTTGTGAGTACTTAGGGTTTGGGTGGGGCCCATAAACCATTAGGATTAGGGTTTGTGTCACACATATTAAAAACACTTTTTGATTTTTTAAAAGTTTTGACTTTTTCATTTTCCTAGCATGGGGGATGCCTGGAAGTCCTAGGGACGGTTGGGAGACTCCAAGGAGTCCCCTAGATAACTTAAAGACGTCATGGAGTTCCCAAGTCATCCCAAACCAAGGTGACATCCTAGAAACATGCCTAGGTTTGGACCAAAGGTTGTTGGATAGTAGGGGGGATGTCCCCCCAAGTCATCGCATCCTAAAAACGAGGGTGTTCGGGAGGGGGATGTGTCCCCTTGGAACACTTACATCTACCAAGATACAAGTGGAGTTGGCTATATCAAAAGGCCTACCAAACTAAGTTTGGTTGAAAGTGGGATAGAACATGAAAATAGGTCTTAGATTATGAAAATCTTCCATTTCAATGTAGAAGATGCTTTCAAGTAGGGCATATAGTGGCAAATGCACAAAAGAGAAGCCTAAACATGTGAAAAAGACTACTTGCTAGCAAAGAGCACAATTTTTGCACTAATTGGTTAAAAAGGTGGCTTCAAGTTCCTCCTCTAAGTCTAAGGAAGAAAGGACTTGCACTAATGTTGGAGATGTGTCGATGTTGACATCAATGCAAGAGGCTAATCTTCAACAAGTTTTCCCTTAGCCACCATCTCCTTCTAAATATTTTAACATCATGTGCTCTCCACATTCTCAATCGAAGAAGGTTAATGAGCTATAATCCCAAAAAGAGAACCAAAATGTTTTTGTAAACTTAGTAAACTATAAGGAGACAAAGAAATCAATTTCTTTCAATGAGCAGCCTCGTATTCTGTAAAATCCCACCCTTATTTTTTCCCAAAACTTCACACAACTTGCACCTGTTAGCATTAGCCCAATGTAAAGTAAGCAAACTAGAAGCAACCCTTCACTTTTTGATCATTGAGATCCTAGAGTGGGAAAGGTGAGAGCATACGGTGTAAGGGGATTTGAAATACAATATCAATGCTAGAAGTACAATGAGCTATTGGGAGCAAGCCCCCCAATAGAGAAAAGTAAAATAGTTGGCGGCAAAGCCAACCACTTCCACTTTTCAGCAAGCTATAGGAAAGTAAAGTAAAGAACTTGGTGGCATAGCCAACCACTTCCACTTTTCAGTGGGAAACAAGAAAGTATAGCAAACTCAACCACTTATCTATGTAATACAAAATAATTGAAGGGTGAAAGCTAATTAGTACTACTATATCAGCGTTACAATATGATGTCTAATACAATATATCATGAGATAATCAAACTATATGAAAGCCCAAGTATCAGATATCCATCCCTAAGACATTACAATGATAAGGCATCATGAAAATATGAGAATACAATGAAAATACCAGGTCTAATATGTTGCAATGACAGTCTGATATGACAGGGCAGCGAACTGGAAACTTCAATCAGCCTTCAAGAAATCATCATAACTCACTCTAGACACCTCAGAATGAACCCAAATTAGTGGCAAATGACCAAGCAGGCTAGGCATCCAAATCCAAGCAACCAAACACCTTGAAACTATAACCAACTCCCGAGCACGGATTCCAAGACACCCACTACAAGCTGTATGGCTCCTTTTGGAGGTTGACCCGCAAGTAAAAATCACATACTCCACTAAAAATCATGAAATCTCAGACATAGGGGTGCCCAAGCATGAGAGAGCCATAGGAAAAGTACCCACAAAATTTTCTTAACTTTCTAGTTCGCTATGAGTGAAAACATATTTCAGCCCTCTAAATGAAGAAGCATCCATTGTTCAACTAGGAGTTATCTTGCAAAATCGAAATTGAAGAAGAACTAGGAGGTGTATCAACCTCGAAGCAAGAGTCTGAAATGATTTCAACAACACTTCGTTATGATAAAATTCGATAACCAAAAGAGAGGGAGACAGGCTTTATTTATAAGCCCAAGAACCCAGAAATTCAAAATCTCCTTTCCCTCCAAAAGGGACGCCCACATGAGGAGTAATATAAAATATTAAAAAAAAAGACTTGACTTTTCAAAATTGGGCATCCATCTTCACTTGCACAAATAAACCTTTAAATAATCCCAATATTGGCGTCCAAAAATGAGGCCCACTTTTTAAAACAACTTAAGTTATAAATCCTAGGCATGGGGGCCAAAAAGAAGCATTAGAAAATAACATAACTTAAGTCATTAAACTTTCCTTTTTTGAACTCCAAGAAAGCTAGAGAAGCCTCTGCCAAAATTGCATTGCCACACCGCCAGAAATAGTAACTAAGAGCTGAATTGTTGCCAAACCACACTACTAGAAATAACACTTACTATAAATAGAATACTGCTAAAAATAGTAAATGACTCCAAATACCATTTGAGCACATTCTGGGTAGCTGTCATAACTTACTAAAAATAGTAAGTCCAAAAATAGTCATTGATGAAAATGAATGTGATAGCCCACTAAAGTTGTCTGAGCACCCAGAAAGACCCAAAAAACATACTAGAAAACTCCTGCAACCATCCCTTGAAAACCCAGAAGTATACCTCCTAGAAAATAGGAAACCCTAAAAATGCCTCTGAGTAGCCCACGGGACTTCGAAAAAGGGCTATCGGCTACTAAAAAGCATAGGGCTAAAAAAGGGGGCATTACATATTCTTCAACCTTTGCCTTCAAAACAATTCATTATGGCAACAAGTTGGCCTCCTATGCTTTCAAATGAGGAAGAATGAGGGATAGCCTCCCACTTTCAAGAATTAGAACTAGCAGCTATAAATCAACCATTTGAATTCCTCTAATAGAGATTATGAAGCAGATGATACATCCTTGGGATAGAAAGAGGTTAAACCTAGAAAGGTGGTGGTTAAATTTCAACAACGAAGGCATGTTTTGACTAGGCTCCAAAGTAAGGGAGGTAAAATGTAGTATGTTTATCTCTTTGGTTTTGATGGTTAGCTTGTTTTGTTATGGTAATGTTTGTTGTTGGATAGGGATACCTTTTAGATCCCCTAATAATTGCAATAAAAAAATCATTATTATGATTTGGACTCATCACAAACTTGGCAACCTCATTTTTAACTCGGACTTGGCACAAACTTGACAATTTGGTTTCTACCTTGGAGTCAGACTTTACAAAACACCCAATGCAAACTTGGCAATTATTTATAAAAGAATTTTTGAGGAAACCCATGTTTCCTATGCACTCTTATCTAAATAACCTTCAAAGATTTTAAAACAAATCAGTTCCTTGCTAGTTTGCTCACATACACAAATATACATTGAAAATAAGTACAAAAGCATATTTGAGCTAAACAAAACAAAAAATTTAAATATGTAAATATTTGAAGTGTTTTTATTGTACAGAACTAATGGATTATGATCTCCATAGCATCAAAAACAAAAAGTACAACATGGAGTCATGCACTATAGTCAAGAGGAGCCCGCATCACTCAACCAAACATCATTGGCTCTATAGTGGATCTTGCATTCACATCTCAAATAGGTCCTCAATGCTGCTATAGACATGATACTTGTGCATGCATCAACAAAATCCACAAGATCTACTCATGATCTCTCCTCATTGTCTCTACCTCAAGCTCACCCAAATCAACTCATGTGTAGTCTTTCTTTGTAAGCACAAGATCCTTAGCCTTAGTGATTTAATTTGATAGTGGATCAACTTTCTCCAATGCAATGGGAGACAAAACAGTGTCCATAATTTTTTTGTGATGGAGAAAATTGTAGTGAACATAAACAAGATTGTTCACCCTTTGCACTGTCAATCTATTGCACTTTTTGAAGTGTAAGTGCTAAAACATATTCCAATTACATTCACATCCTAAATAATTGCATGGTTGGCTCAAAGGGTATGTGAAAATTCTTTGAAGGTTTGGCACCTTATCACCAAACCTCTCCCACCATGCATCTAAAATAAGAAAAATGACATTGAAATTTGATTTAAATGGAGAAAAGTGTAAGAACTCAAGCTCAATGTTCAACATTTACGAAAGAAATAAAAAAATATGACCTTAATTTTCTTTTATTTACCTAATTGTAGTATTGTTCAATTTTCTTTGCATATATATGGAGTAAAGAAGTCCCTTTGTGTAGGTCTCAGGATCTCAAATCTCAAAGACAACCCTTGCTCTCCTTTGAAAATTTGTTTCTATCTGCTTTATGACCATATAGATCTCGCTCAAAACCTCCTCATTGGCCTTGAAATGTAAGCAGAAATGGAATGCTAAAATTAATAAATTATTCTATTGTGTAGTGGCTTATGAAATTGATGGTGCTATTCATGACCGATGATTTCCTGTATAAGACGATAATTTTTTTCAACACCATAAATGCTCTCATACACATAGCCCACCAAGGGCTTCTTCGGATCAACGCCACAAAAGAGGGTAACTATTAAGTTTCAAGAATAGAAGATAAACAAATAAAAAGAACATATAATTAATAAAGTAGGCAGAAGAGAAGTATAAAAAGAATTTACCTCTATAATTTCCTTAAGTAAAAACCATAAGTTTTTCTCACCAACGACCCAATCCACAACATAAATTTTGGCATTCTTTGTCAAGTATGATGATTGGGACCACTCACTAACATTTCGAAGCAGCCTTCAATTGAAGCAAAAACTACAAAATCATAAAAATGGTCATAAACCAGCTTATACCAAGATGAGCCTACTCCTTCTATGTACGTTTCCTCATTAAGTTGAGGACCCAACCAAGATTTTATATATATTATGATCCACAATAGGTTTGTTTCAATGAAATTTATCAAGATCTTCCTAATATAAGGTAGGCAATAAGTGGAATTGGAAGTTCAAAAGAGGTGTGCTTCTATATGAGAAGTCTACCCGCAACAACATAATTTGTTGCATTGTCCATAATTACTTGCACAACATTGGCCTCCCCCACCTCAGGTGTGTCTTTTAAAATCTCACATAGAAATTCTGCATTTTTCATCTTGCTTGAAACACCAATGGATTTTAGAAAAACAATTCCCCCTAAGGAAGAAACAAAGAAATATTCAACATGATGTTTCTCCTATTTCTCCAACCATAATACATGGTGGTACAAACCTTTTTCAACATATCTTGTATTGCTCATCCACTATGGACTTCACATTTGCCTTCTTTTCATTCAAAATTTAGACCTTTATCTCATTATTGAGGGCTTTGAACCTTATTCCAACAACATCAATAGTTTCTGTAAAAACAGGCCCAAATAATAAAATAACAACAACAAATAGGGAAAAAACAGAGCATAAAACAGTGAGAAAAGGCCGAAAGAAATTATATTGATCTATCTTTTATTACATACAATCCAACAAATTACAACAACAATAGTGTTGTTCACAATGGACAGCCTCTTATTTATACTTGGAGCCTCTAAAATCTAGAAACTTCTAATATTCTAGAGAACTCTAAAACTGGAACGTTCTTTTCCTTGGACAACTTCTAGTTGTTTCTAGTTTCTAGAAGATTCTAGTTCTTTTAGAAAAATCTTGTTACTTTCTAGACAATCTTATTCCTTAATAGTTTCCACTAAATTTTGTCTGTAAGGAGATCTAAAAACATTAAAAAAATGGTAAGTGCTCTAAAATTAAATAGCATGTACATTTAAAATTCAATAGACAGAAATAAATTGAAAATCATAGTTTTAAACAAAAAACAGAAAAAAAAATGACTTAGCCTCATGAAAATTATGAAATTGAATTGTACAATAGAATCAAAATCTTCAACCACACTGCTTGCTGCTTTGTTTTAGTCTCTATTCTAACCCATGTTCTCAATAATGGTTAGAAACCTAGAGAAAAATGTGGTACAAAATAGGAATGCAAACCCAATTTGTGAACTCTAGGGCTAACAATAGTGATCAAACTTGAAGGGAATGGAGGAATATTATAAGTGCCAACTTGCCTCATGGCTACATCTCTACTCTACCTCTTTCTAAGGTCCTTTTCTCAAAGCTTTGACACCTCTCTCACAACTTTGTGGCTTGTGTGTACAAAGAAGCAACTCAGCCAGGTATGTGAATAAAGTCAAATTTTAGACAATTAATGCTTCTTCCACTAGTTTTGGTTTTGTAATAATTGCAAAACAATTCCATTTCTTAGCACCGAAGGTGGCATGATTCCAGCAAGGGGTCTTTTCTTGTGGCATTAACATTATGATGATTTGCAAGTAGGCTACAAAATTACAAATATAGTGTAAATTTTTTTAAAATAGAAGAGAGGAAATAGATTGGAATCTGAATTACTGATTATAAAACATAAAAGGGGGAAAATGAAGGGGAGAATAAGATCTCTTCATTTTTCCATTTGCTTGTTCTCTTGTTCCATTGTGGAAAGAGAGAAAAAAAAATGGAATAGTCAACAGAAAAAGAACAAAAAAAGGGATATAAATAGATATATATCTTCATTTTTGCTGCTCCAAATACTTTGTGGGCTACTCCAAAATCATAGTTTGCTGCTCCAAATGCACAGATTGCACTTTAATGTTATGAGTTTGTTGTTTTTGCTGTGTGGTGCTACTCCAAAATAATAGTTTTCTGTTCCAAATGCACTAATTGCATTTTGTTGTTTATGTGTTTGTTGTTTTTGATATGTTATACTGCTTCAAAATCATTTGTGTGTGTTTTTGTTTTTTCTTTGCATGTGTTTGTATCTTTTGTTTTCTATTTTATGTTCACATTTAAGTCATTTAAGGTTTTTATGAACTTTTAATTTTTTTGTGTTTTTTTGCAACAGCATGTCCCTGCACTGAGACTTGCAAATTAGAAATTGATAAGTCTGGAACTAACTCGCTAGGTAGATAGATTTGTGTGAGCAAGCCTTGTTTGGGCATATGCTCAGATCAAGACTCTATGGAATACCATGCAAGCAACAAATTTGGTAACTCTAATACAAATAATAAGGTAGAAGCAATTGCTCTCTTCAAAGGAATAAGGCTGGCTATGAAAAAAAAGGAAGGAAACTCAATGCTAATAATGAAGCAGTCAAAATGAGGCAGTGCAATGACTAGGACATAAACAATATCATTTAGGAAATTAAGATGAAAAAAAAGAATTTTGAGTTCTCATATCAACAAACTAGGAGGAAAGGAAATATGATAGAAGATCTAGTGGTCAATTGTGAAGTAAAATAGCCAGGCAAGATGGTGTACACTTATCTTTTTCCCTCCAGGCAATAAATCTAATCTCAGAAGAAGCAGAGGAGCTTGCTCTTCATAAAAAAAAATTAAATCAAAGAGGAGATGTTTGTATAGAAAAAAGTTATCTTTATGAGCATCAAATGTTGCCCCTTAATGATTAAGTCAAACAAAGGAGAATGATAAAAGAAGAGTGTGATGGATAAATGCTAAAAGCCACTAGCTTTTCATATGTGGTGTTTTTGCAGTGTATCAAATTATGTGATGCTTTATTGGGAATCAAGTGCATAGTTTCAGGTCAATCTTCATCTGATATGTGTTTCATGATAGCAGTTCATAAGAACCCATTTCTTGTAACCATCAATGGTCCACTTAGCACTCATTGCATCTCTGTGATGCTCACACAGGTGAAGAATGGATATTGCTCTATGGGCAGAAAGTAGAAACTTGATTTTGAATCATCTTTTTATTTTCCCAATTTGGTTAGTTACACAATAAGGAATGGCATCTTGCCATATAATTTTTCAATCATTACCTGTAGCAACACCCCCTGATTTTTTTTTGAAATATATGTTGTCCAATTAAGTTCACAGTTAATTCGGCCAAGAGAATACCAATGGTTAATAACACAGTGCAACTCTGATATGATTAGCAACTAGATAACAGGCTGTCATAGCATTTGATGTAATGGTTTATTGCTTGGCAACTATTGTTCATGACTCAGTGATTAATTACATTAGCATACGAGTCTCATTACATAGATAAAATCAATGTGACATGAAGCATAAATACCGCAATACAGAATATTATTGAGAGTTGCAGAACTTCTGTAGCTGATTACATGGCATATTGGACTTTAACATCACCAATCGCCATCACACATAACATTGGAGACTTCTTGACATAGATAACAAGTTGTAAGGGACACATAATCTCAACCAGCTCTAGAGAAAAGCCCTGGACATTGCTGTTAAAGGCCTGTAAATTAAAACTGAGCATATCACACTGCCTGGAGATTATTACAGCCATCCATAAGTCAGTAGAGCATGTATGAATTGCCTTCCCACCTATGAAGAATATTCAAACTGCTATTCCTGTTCTCCAAATGAATCCCTCAGCCATTGTAGGATTTGCAAAATCAGGTCTTCAGCTAAAAGGAAATGCATCTAGAAACCAAACAGGTCTGCTGTAGCTTGATTTCTGAGTGTTAACAGTAAGCCATAGTGGCAAAATAAAATCATCAGCACTTCCAATAATACTCCCAGCTGTAGCAATAGGCCAAAATGAGCACACCCAACACCAAAGAACGCAACCAAACTGCCCAGACCTACAGATTAATTCCCAAACAGCCAATCTTGTCCATTTCCTAGTAATATGATCCACTCAGAACAACTGTAGCAGCACTCAGAGGGACTGATATGCACAGGGGCGAGATAGAATTAATTCATTTTAATTTTTTGGAGAGCTTCAATCTGCAGTCTAACTCCTGAAACCTGTTATCACAACTATGGTGCCAAATCCAAGCTAATTTGATGCACTAACAACCCTTAAAATCTGGCATCAAAACCAATATCACCTCCTTGTAGCTGGACGGCCTGCCTAGAGGGGCGATTGGCTCTAAAAAATGATTTCCAGCCCTTTAATTTCCGTTAAATGTTGCAATATGGTCGCCCAACATAGGAAATTCATTGGTGAAATACCCAAAATAAGAACTTCATTCAATTGAACAGCACAAACCAAAAAGGGGGATACAGTCTGTCCTTGCAATAGTATGGCCAGGTCTGAAACTGCTACAAACCCTTCCAAAATATACTCCAAAATGGCTCCAAAAATCATTACCAAACATTCCCAAAAATAAGCATATATCAAAATACCTTAAATAATTTCATGACTGAAAACTCCAATTTGCAACTCTGCAAAAACAATGGTGATTCCTAGGGTAGAATCACTCTAGACTAGCTAGGGATCGTCTCTCAGATCCGAAACTAGTGATTTGATGAGGGCTTTCTTCCTCAATCAATCCTTGGAAAAACCTGTTCACTATAGCAACATCTTGTTATGTGTGCAAACTTCAATGATGAAATGAGAGTCCAAAGCCCCATTATATAGAGTTGGAGGGAAAATGGTTGATTTTAAAAATTTAAATATTTTATTTTTTCCCTCAAAAGACCCCATTCAATTTTAAAAACATTTTAAGTCCCCCAAGCACTTTTCCCTAGGCATCCAACTTAGGGGAATAACCTTTTCACTTATAATATTTAACACTAAAGTAATATTTAAACATTACTTTATAACTTTAGTGTAAATATTAAAATAATTCCAACCATCATACAGAAAGCACCGACAGGACCTCTAAAACAAAAATTGATTGCACCAAGAAGCTACTAATGACAAGGGAAGATGTTGGGTGCCAAAATAGGGATTTATTAAAAATAGCCGTGTTCTCCAAAAAATGTAGAGAACAACCTAGATGGCCAAAAATGCAACAGAGAACATCAACACCATCCCGAGTACCAACTAAAGGCCAACACACCACTAGATGCTGAGAAAACTTGCTACTGAACTCTCCAAGAACCTTGGAGTCCCCTAACCACTTCCAATTAGCCTACGAGACTCTGGAATAGGCTAACTGACGCAACATCTGACTAGGCTTGAGAAGGGGACATTACATTCCCCCACAAATGTTGTGAAGAAGGATCCTATCTATGCCAATCTATTAAGTATTTGTCTTCCTCATTTAGAAAGATATGTACAAAACAATAAACTAGTCCACAATTAGAGTGGATAGATTTTTCATCACTGTCACATGAGACCAATTTGGTATATTAGACCCCCATATGTAAGTCCACAAGTGGATTGTTTTTCTATTTTATTGTTCAACCAGGTGAACAACCCTTACCCCTTCTAGATGTGAACTTGTACATTGCGTGTTGATCAAAAACTTTTAAGTTGAGGAAAGGTATTGACCATCGAAAGCCTTCCACATGGAGACACTCCTACTAAGGTCAATGGTACTTATGGTGATTGGTAATACAACTGGTTGATATAGATAATATCATTATTTCAGAATCAGTCTCAGGTTAACACTGAATCAAGTTGCATGATCCATCTTTCATGAGTGATCTAGCTAGAGGAGGATGGATTGACAAGTCAGAGGATGAAGGAAAGCTAGATAGGTCAATCTAACCAGAGATGAATACCACCCAAACTGTTGAGACTATCAGAGAAATTGGAAAAAGTAATATAGAAAAATAAGAGAGAAAAATATTAACAATATGTTAAAGTTTGTGAAAAGAAAGGTTGAAGGTTGGAAATGCTGCTCAGAGTTTGGTAGAGGAAGTTAGGGTTGACATGGCCACTGGTACTGACAGAAGAATTCCAGTAGTGGCACTTGCTTGGCTTTGTGAGAGATGGGTTCTTGTGAATGGTGACTAATGAAAGATGTGTCAATAAGCTTAGCTCAATATTAACACAGCTTATTCCAGAAATAACAACATTTAAATTGCTATTATTAGTTTGTTGAGATTACAAGCACAACATCATAGGACCAAAGTACAAAATGACTCTCCTTAGTAGGTAAAAACCATAGTAGGGTTATGCCAAATGGCACAACTTGTCTCTAGATCGTAAGGATGGAAGTAGTCAATTTTTTAATTTTATTATGCAAATATGACATTGACATTGATGAACATGAAGTTGCAATCATCATGAATAGTTCTTAACTTCTTATTGAGTGGCTCTAATTTATAGCAGAATAAGAAAAGATGCTCTTGCCATGATTTTGCAGATTTGTCCTATAGTCTATTATAGTAGTGACATTACCATGTTACTTCAATTCTTATAGGGTAGGTATGAATTTGAGTTTAACCCCACTGGAGGATAAAGGTCATCAATTTTTTTTACATATTTTACTCTTTTCTTACCTCTAAGATCTGGGAAAAGCCAGAACTAGAATATGTAATAAGAATTCCCCCAAGTTGTCAAGTAATTGGAATCCTTCTGAGTTCTGAGTTTTGGAGTTATGGTCTAATGTGTCTTACCTGAAATTACACGGCTCTCAGAAGGTTCAACACAGACAACCTTTATAGATGGGTTTTTCATCTTCAAATTCTTCCAACCCCTGTTATGGTTCCTCCCGTTCCAGAACCTGAAACAACTATGTCCACTTTGCCTGCTGTATCTTGCCAAATTTCAGGACCTGAAAACACAGTGTGATATTGGAGTAAATAAACATAGAAATCATAAAAGTTGAATTTAAAAGGTGTAAAGAAATGACTTACATAAAAAAAAAAAAGAGTTATTTCTTGTGAAAAATCATATCTAATGTTGGGGTCTTAAAGGTTAATTATTGAGATTTTTTGGTTACAGTAACTGGAAAAATTGAATAGTATAATCTCTGTTCTTGATGCATCAATGGATGATGCTTATTGGAAATTTTCTAACCACTTAGTGGTGATCAAGTTCTGATTGAATATTCTCCTCTAAATTTACTTATCATCAACTCAAAGATAGCTTTATATCATATCATCAAAATTCTCTTCTCAGAAAACAACTTTCATAATGGTGTAAACATCATATGATTATACTGCCTATAATGTTCTTATTTCTATGGTTTCCCACACGGTTTTTGCTATGTGTTATGCCCTAACAAGGTTAGTTTACTCGGCCCACATAGCTTATTAACATATTTTAATATAACTAGAACGATCTTTGAATGTATTTTACAACAATTGCATTCCATGCTTTTAGTTCTAATACTCTTATGATCCTCTACCATAACAGAAAGGGCAATGTAAGTATAAATGAAATTTAGTATTGGACTAAATTATGGATATGTTTAGAAACAGATGTAAAAACCAATAAGTTTAGTATCATCAAGTTGATATGAGATTAGTATAGATATCAATTTATAGATGATGTCTCACATTCCAAATCAAAAATAAGAAAGAAAGAAAATGTGATTCAACATTTATTACATCTACATGGTTATTACTTATTACCATGTCCATACCATAAAATCTACGAATAAGAAAATATTATCAACATTACAATAATGCTACTGAAGCTTCATCACTAAAAAGTAAAAAGTGATCAGCACATCATTATTATGATTACACCCTTGAGATTATAAGCCAATTATAGTCAAATAGTTGTTCATTGGTTCTGTCACCATTTATAAATTTTAAATTTATCATTTCAATTTCTCTGCTTTAAAATTCTTCATTGTCACCCATATCGAGGAGCTTAGCTTTACTTTTTAGACAATATGTCCATCAAGATAGGATAACCAGGAAAAGTCTCAACCATTGTATTGGCAGCAAAAATCTTATTTGACAACTACCCTACATCATTATTCCACTTAATGTCTCCAACAAGTTGAACAAATAAGGGCCCAAAGTCCACCAGCCTTTCTTTGTGGGGATCCAATCATTTGAACAAAAAACTATTTGTGTGTTCAAATTCAAGTTTCAGATAGCATCCACTTGCTATAAAAATCCCAACTGTATTACTTGATGATCTAAAACTATTCATTTTCAATGCAACACCAAGTAATCACAAATATATCAAGTACGATGTAAGGAAATTTGTTCACTTATCATAACTCACAATCTACCATGTTTGATCTATCATTTTGGTCTTCATTTTTTATACATACACAACTGTAATGTTTGTCAACATAATCACATGTTTTAGATGCAATTAAAATGTGACATGAATAAAAATCATTTACTTAGCTCCCATAGTGTTTAGTATCCATGAATTTTAGAAACTGTCTTGTAGAAGATTAATACACTGGAAACAAAGATAATAAGAAGCTACACGCAAGTGATGTATCTTGTTTATTATTCATAATCGAAATAAAAACAATCACATAAATAAATTTCTATTCTTATTGTATGGTTACTTTGAGGACCAATTAATCAGGGTAGGAGAAGCCTTAGAATTTTAGCTCTGGTTGAGGAAGAAAAAGTCAGACATTATTAGAGTTGCTTCAAAGTTTTTCTTTCACTTTCTTTTTTAATTTCTGGGCTTAGCAACAACTGGGAGATTGTTTGAAGGCTTGATTGTGTGTTTCGGTGTGTTAAATGAATACAAATTGATAGGGTGTATGAAGCATAGAATTGAGACTTGGTGAGCTATGAACTGAAACACCTTTTGCAAGGTTAGAAGTATTGACTAGCAAACTTGCAAGTTTATTGAGCTATGAACTGAAACACCTGTGCTTTGAAAGTGTGCATCAGGATTTGCAGGATTACTAATCTGATTCAACATGTAAACATTAGGAATGGCTTTTCTCAACTCTTCAACTTTTTGCAGTGCCCCGGAAAAACCAAGTGCAGAATCTGCATCATAAATAAGGAACCATCAGATATCGTAAGGCCAAAACTTATACATAGTACCATATAGCAGCACGGTATATAGATGAAACTTTTTTATTAAGTTGGAAAATTAATATAGAAAATATATTGTGAATAATGAAAATGATAAATCTAAAATGCAGATGTTAAATTGATTACCAATTCAACAGCCATAATTTCAAATTTATACAAACGCACTCCATGGTTCAGTTATCATAAGAAAAAAGAAAAAGAAAATAAACAATGCTTATCTGGTGAATTCCAAGCCTCATAATTGCATGCAAAACTGTTAACTTGTTACTTTTCTCATTTGTTGATGTAGCGTTGTATTTTATTCCCTGTATTGAGTAATAGCTTTAGCTAGAGTAACATGGCAATAACAGGAGATCACTAATCTGCCAAGATGATTTAACCACAAAGCAGTATGAATTGCTCTACGGCTGTTAACTTGATTTGCGTGAATTGTCAGCCTACACTCAACTATGAGGACAACAACATCATTAACCCTAGAAATTTTGCTTAGCTTGTTTATAATTCACTTCTATGTTCTCTAAGGTTTAAAAGCTAAACAATTGCTCTCATTATCAATTATGAATTACTTATAACTGCAAATTGTAAAAAAAATACTAGTGTTTATGAATTTTGAAGTGACATTTATTTATTAAGATATGCAGCAAATTATTAATTTACTTATTTCAGAAGCTACAAGGCAAACAAGTTCAATGTTTATCCGATTACAAAATTATTTTCCATGCATGTCCTAATTCATTCATGAATCAAAAAAATTGTAAGAATATGTAAGAGACCTGCCTGTCTCTACTTCTGTTTTTATGCTGAATGATAAGGGTTTGTAATTTTTTTGTATTTTCTCATAGATTGCCAGTCAAGAAATCAAATACAAGAAATGTAAACATAAACCCTACTGCAGCAATGCAATTAATTTATTGATTTTCTTTCAAAGCTTTTACAAATATGTGCATACCCGGAAATACAATCTCCTGTAGATCTGAAGCAATAAATCTAATGAAGCATAGACTTGACTTCTGGATGAAGCCAACAGTGAACACCTTCAGCTGATATTCCACAACCTCAGAATGCTGATACAATGGAGAGTTTTCGTTCTCCAAAGCCGATACGCTGGCAGAAACCCTTGGGCTCCCTTCCCCAAACGCCAATGAGAAATTATCAAACAAATATCAAATAATCAATTCTGAATGTCTCCAAATGAGCCCCTTAAGATTCTTTTATACTTTTCCTGGAGGAGCTCATACACTTTTCTCACCAATGTGGGATAAAAGATAATAGGCCAATCCCCTCCAATTTGCCTTTTAAATCATTTTAAAATAATATAATGTTTGCACTTTGGAATATTAAAATATGTCCTTGAAATTGGCGCCCAAGTAATTAATTAAAATGGCCCCCTTTTTAATGATGAATGGACCCTCAAGTCATAAAGTGCAAATATAATGTTATAATATAATATTAAAATATTAATTATTATTAAAGTCACCTTTAATAATAATTAAACGTTATAACTTAGGCAAAACTCCTTATTTCACCAACTCAACTGAATTTGGGAATCGACACTGCCAACATGTGAACTTTAGGTGCCCTGCTATAAATAGAATTGCTTGCCGGCTGACTTACTATAAATAGTAAGTATATGAAACTGAATCAACTGAAGGCTACTTGAACCCACACGAGATGCTGAAGGAGAGATTCCTCTGATCACCGCCAAAAGAGACCCTCTAACTAGACATATTAGCCTACGAGGGCCAGGAATAGGCTAAAACCATTGAACTCTGATGCTCGCAAAATTGGGGACATTACATAATACTTGGAATAAAGAGAATAAAAGAATTCAGCCATATCCCTACAAGGGGAAGCATTACTGCTGAAACATCTACTCTCTAAATTTAATGAGAATTAAAGAATAAGAAAAATGAAAACTAGAAAGCTGAAATACAACAAAGATTTCCACAAAAAAATCACAAAACTAAGTTGGAAATGATGCATCATATAACTGCAGGTACACAACAGTTATATGACTGTCTGCTTAGTTTAAAAAAGGGATAAAGTTTTTTCTTTTGACAATAGCAAAATCTTCCTTTATATTTCAATTTAAATATAAAAATTCCATATTACTCAATGGTTGAGAGGAATTGAAAAACTTTATCCAAGCGCGTGCTTATAAGTGGCCAAAAATACATGGGCCGGTATCATAAGTACAGTGATAATCAAAAGCCCTCAATGGCCCACGTGGCATTTAACAAGAAAAACTGTTGACTTCAGTCTCTGTGAAAAATCTGGTTAATCAAACCTACTAGGCATTATGCCCCATAGTTGTCCTTAATCCCTTTGATGAGCACACGGTTATACAGAGAGGGGAGGGGGGTGAGGTGGATCGGTATAACAGCAATCTTTACCAATTTAAACTTTAATCAACCACAGCAATAACACACTTGCAAAATCAAACAATTAGAACACAAAATGAACACACAATTTACATGGAAACCCTCGAGGGAGAAAACCATGGAAAAATGTTGCTTATATATATATATCTTCTTGTAGGCACCAACCTGCTTCTTTTGTAGATGCCAACCCATTGGAGACAATAATCCCCACTTACAGATTTTGTAGGCACCAACTCACTAGAGACACCAATCCCCACAATTGAGCACCAACTCAGCAAGAGACACCGGTCTCTTCTTTGATAGGCACCAACCTTCAAATTCTTCAATGCATTCACAACTCTGAATGCAATGCTTTCCTTCTCAAATCTGACTTCAAACAATACTCTTCACAAATCTGATTTCTAACAATGCTCTTCACGAATCTGATTCCAAATCTGACTTTGAATAATACAAGACTTTCTATCACAAATCTGATCACTACCCAAGCAATATCCTTCCTTCAGAAATCTGGTTCAAATTATGCACGATCTTCTTTCACAAAACTGATCACAAATATGGCAATATCTTCACATAAATTTCTGCCTTAAGATCTGATCTAACTTCCCTTAAAAATCTGCTCTCAAGTTATGCATCAAATAACATTAGCATTCTCTTCATATTTTCAGATATAAATCTGAATTGCACTTCATATTCTCTGTTGTAGATCTGCTTAAATACTTAATTGATTTTCTTAATTTTCTTACATCAAAAACTGCTGCCCACATCTTCCTTTTATACCACTATCTATCCCTTCAAGGGAGGCGACTCCTCCAAATGGGGTCAGCCCAATATCATTTTAATTTATGCATGCCCAAGGTGGGTGCACCATTCAAGGGGGGGTTGGCCCTCTTTCAAATTAATTTTATTTGCAATTTTAAACACTCACAAATTGTAATGTCCCCATTCTCAAGCTTAATCAGTGCAGTGACCATTAGTCTATTATATGAGTTCCCGTAGACTAAGTGGTATGGCAAGGGGACTCAAAAGTTCTTGGAGGAGCTAGTTGTGGTGGTACACGGTTTCTATTGGTGGCAATGAGCTTAGTGGGTAACACACGTCTGAATGACACTCTTCGTGGTGTTTTTGGACTTATGGGGTGTTCTCCAAACTTCTTGGAGAGCACGTCTACCTTTAGTCAGTCATTGAAATGGCTTTGATCATTTATACAATGCCTCAATGTCACATTAGCATAGTCAGAATTGGATTATGAGGCATTTTGGGATTTTTCGTAACTTGGGGTAAATTATTTTAATATTTCACTTAAGTTATAATGTTTAATTATTATTTTCATAACTTAAGTGATATGACCTTTTGAAAAAGCAAAATTACCTCCAAGTTGGATGCCTAGGTGAGAGAAGGGGGTCATTGCACATAAAGTTGATTATTATTATTTTAAAAGGCTTTTTGTGGGAAAAGTGAAATATTTTATTATTTCAAAATTGTAATATTTCCCTCCAAAAGCTATATAAGGAGGCCTTAAGGAGGTTATTGTTCGTGTTGAGAATTGATAATGAAGTGTTGCCAGTTTGGTGTTGGATTCTCCAAATATTTGAGGACAAAATCCCTCAAGGATTGTTCTAGTTTCCGAATTGAAATACATTCCCTAGCAATTGAAAGACTAATAGGTTGGAGCCTATCAATTAAGAGGTTGTGGCCTCTAGCTGGGTTGGAGCTTAGTTGGTGTGGAGAGATTGAAGTTTGTGTGGAGAGGTTGAAGCCTCCAATAGGTTGAATCCTATATTTTGTCAAGAAGAGATTGGAGTCTCTAGTAGGTTAGAGACTACAAGAAAAAGGAAGTTATTTATATATATAAGCAACATTGCACCGTGGTTTTCTCCTGAAAGGGTTTCTACATAAATGGTGTGTTCTTGTGTTCTCATTGGTACTTAATTGCTAAATATTGCATATGAGTAGCTGATATAATTATTTTGATTTTGAAAAGTAAAGGATTAATAGATATTGATTTACCCCCCTCTCAATAATCACTGTGTACTCAACAATACCATCTCTAGGGAGGCATGTTGATTGAACAAATTGAATCGCCCCATTTTCCTTGTTGTTGGGGGTCCCTAAGGGGTGTTTTCTACTCTAATTGATAAATTAAATACATGAATTATTAACAGAGATGAGATGACAATGCATGTGTAAAATATATCTTTATTCACTCATGAAATTATTATAGAAAAAGACCAAAGTTGGTCAGCCAAGGATCAAAGACGATCCGACTAGATCATACTACTCACCTTGACAATACATAATGTGTTTAAAGGACTCGACGGTTTCCAAGAACACAACCATCAACCAACTGATGCTTATAACTACCCACAACCGACAACCAATTAATACATAGTTGGTTAACCAATATTACTGAAGCATAATAATAGACATTGTACACCGACTACATCATCCCTCCCAAAAGAAAAAGTCATCTTCTAGACGTCAAGTAAGCATAAAGTAACATTAGGGAAGATTTGTCAAATTGATGATGAGAGTGTAGACAAGGACCTGTAGACAAACTTGGGAGTGTATTTTACAAACTTGGACTTGAAGTGTACTGGGCAATGTTGTATGATAGTAAATTGTGTTTGTCTGACGATGCAACCAAGCCATACAATAGGGGAATGATGTCACCGTACAATCTGAAAAAATGTTGGCCATTCACTTTGCTTTCCTTCTTGTCGTACTATGGAGTGGTGTTGCACAGATGGTTGTCGTTGCACCAAAATATCGATTTGTTAATGCCCGATACAACCATTAGAGTTAATGAGTCCACGGGAGGTGGTTAAGCCATGTCACGAACCTGAGCACTACATTGCACAACACAAGGATACCAAGGGCACACACTTTGCAACAATCCCACCCAATGCAAGTGAGGGGTTTGAACTCGTGACCCAGGGTCTAATACCAATTGTTGCACAGACAGTTGCTGTTGCATGAAAAGATCAACTTGTTAATGTTCGATACAATTGTTAGAGTTAATGAATCCACAGGAGGTGGTTAAGCCGTGTCACAAACCCAAGCACTGAGCTGCACAACACAAGGAGACCAAGGGCACACACCTTGCAACAAGTGGATAATCGGTCGTGTTGTGGGGATGAAGGTAGACCGTATGGTGAAGATAATTATCGATCATACTGTGTATGTTATTGTTGGCCATACGTTGAAGGTTGGTCGTACAGTGATGTTTTGTTGTGCACTTGTCTGTCGTACCAAGCATGAAATGATACCTCAAGTTGATAATCATTACGAGCATGAAATCCACAATGAAATACACAATATAGCACAACCAAATTGAAACAACAAATTTGATTTTCTGAATTAAACCATGCTGCTACAAACTGAAAGTTCTGGTCTGATTTTTACAATGGATTCTACGGCACAACATGCCAAACAATGTCTAGAATTTATGCACTATAAATCGGACTTATAGAGTATGATCTGTACATACCAAAGACATGCAAATTAGAAGGAAAATGATAAACCCTAGCTAGGTGAATTCTCTGAGAGGTGAAGAGGTGTGCCTAGGGTTTACTATTCCAAACCACCTCCAAAATAAGTGAAAATGCCCTCAAGGATGGGCGCTCCAAATCTGCCCAGTGTTGCGCTCAAAGCAGGGTGAAACCCTAATGCAACAATCTCCACAATTGCCACCAAGGTGCTGCTCCAAAATAGATATTCAAATCTGAATATGCGATGTAGTTTTTCTCCTCCAAATAATGCCAATGAAGTACAATTAGGTCTCTGTGATGAGACCTCCACAAGGATGAGCTAGGGTTTTGTCCAACTCACCATATTCCTAAGGGTTTTCATCCTTGGAATGAAGGCTAGAAATATTGTAGCCGAATGAGATAAAACTCAAGATAAAATCATATGTGAATGATGATGATATGATTTCAAAACACTAGCCCTCCAAAATAAACTCCTCAAGGCCAACCTCCCTCTAGGTGCCAAGAAAATAAAATTATTTTATTTTATTTTTATTATTCTTTCTCAACTTGGGCGACCACCTTTTAGGGCTTCATAATTCATTTTTAGGACCTCTCCTAGGTCATCTTCCTCCAAGGAAAATTATTTGGATTTATTTTATTTTTTCCTTGGCATTACAAAAAAAAAACCAAAAATCATTTTCCATCCTTTATTTTCTCCTTCTCGGGTCGCTCACCTCCTTAACGATTTTATTAAATTATTTCTCCTCAGATGACTCACAAAAAAACAATTTTCCTAGTAAAATTGATTAAAAATAAAATTTAATTAATTAGGTCATTCCCTTAGCCCTCCAGCTTAGCCTACGGGAATAAGATAGGCTAACCAACTCCATTAGGTGATCACTTTGAAAATGGAGACATGACATCCACAAACAAGGTACTTGTCTCAATCATTCACAAGTCATGTGGCATTCAGGAAGCCAACTGGGAAGAGAGGTTACTTGTCGTACTATGGGCATATCGTACTACCTATAAGGTGACGACTAGCCACACATTGTTCCAACTAATGTACGGTCAAGAGGAAATAGTGCTAGCTGAATACATGGTGCTGAGCTTGAGAATAGGTGTGGAAAATAGACTTGGTGAGATGGAGAATCTAAAGGAGTGGTTATTCCAACTCAACAAACTTGACGAGCGAAGAACACTAGCACAGTGGGGAATGGAGGCAATGCAAAAGAGAAGTACCACCATGACAAACACCTTCGCCAAATGAGATTCCAGCCTGGCCAATTAGTTTTAAAATATAATGGTTATAACATGATTAAGCCAAGAAAATTTTTAAAAAGTGGCTCAGACCATTTAAAATCAAAGAATTAGGCAAGAACGGAGCAATCAATCTAGAGAATTTAGACGAAACTCTATTGCAGGACACCATCAATGGATCCAAGTTGAAACCATACTAGGAGAGAAAGGAAGCATTAATGAGGATGAACATGCTAGGCTACACAACCAAAGAGGATTGGGCAATGAGAAAAAGTGGAATCAGAGAAGAACAAGATTGGGGAATAAATGGAAGCCAATTTGTAAAAGAAGACTAGACAACACCAAGAGGTGAGAGAATAGTTGAAGAAATACTGGTCAAGAAAAGAGTGGAAGGAATTGTAGTACCTCAAGTACACAAACATTTAATCAATGTGTTGTTCGGAACACCAACACTATGGAAGAGAGTATGGGGCCACTGGAAGTTTCATGCACCCTACGAAGGAGAATGAAGAGGGTACCTGTCATATGAACTTGATGAAGAGGTCGAGAATGGAGAAAGCAAAGAAGGAAATCAGGGAAAAAGTAGTCCAAAATGAAGGCAACTTGGACAAAGATGGCTAGGATGAGGATGAATGGGATGAATGTACAAAAAAAAGGACTAAGCTTGAAAGCCATAATAATGGCGAAGGACATGCTAATTGCCCAATCAGACAGATACAACGAAGAATTAATCAAGTACACCAAAGAACATAGCCAAAAGCCCCTTACAGTGGTGACCTCAGATGGACTATGGTAAGTCATACCAAATCTAGCAGGTCCACCAACGGTGGATGGAGAAAACATGACATGGTACCAGTAGTATGGTGGACAATACGTCAACGAAAGCTATAAACGTACAAGACCTGCTCCCCTAGTTGATAAGATTTTTTACTTAAAATACCTTGGAGCATGCTGCAAAGAAGAATGTTATAAGAGACCGCCTTTTTCCTATAAGTGGCAGTACGTGTTGGAAGTGAAGGTAAGGAAAGGTGATGAAAGAAAAAGTCAAAAGAGGAAAATTAATGATGAAGAGAATACAAAGAAGAAAAAACAAAAAATTAGATTGGCGGAATCAAAAAATGGAAAAAGTGAAAAAATTAAGAAGGGAGAAAAAATGAAAAAGTGAGAAAATATTAGGAGAGGAGAAAAAATTAAAATAAAAAATATTAAATTCGAAAATGGGAAACTAAAAATATTAAATTATTCAGGATAAAAGAGGTCGTACAACCAAAAGAGAGTTCTAAAAATCGATAGCAAAGGATAAATTTTGGAAGGCAACTGAAATAAAAGGAGATCGTACGACCCGTACGATTCACCAGAGGGCAGCAAGTACGGAAGAAGAAAGAATTTAATAGTTTGGTACATTACCGTATTCAAGAGCAAAGACAAGTTGTACAAAAGGAGTTCGTACAATGGTTTAGTGTAGAGGCAGTACAGTGTGAGGTTGTACAGAGGTCACAAGAGGTAGATATCGTACGACAATTGAAGCCAATAAGTGTACAGTGTACGAGCAAGGAAAAATTGTTGGGTGAGAAAATCGTACAAGAGATATGACCACAAAAGGTAAACATTCATACAACATCCTTCCATATAGCGCGTGGGGTTAGTACAGTATCACCTCACACAAGGGGTACGACAAAAAGAAGGCAATACAGTTGAGCAAGCTATACCAAAGGGGAGGACGGGAGAAATATAGTATGGCAATCACAACATGTCGTACGGTGTATGGCAAACACAACTTGATGGAAAGCAAATAGTAAGTCCGTATGGAAAACAAAAAAGAGATAGCGTACAACGAAGTACTGTACGACAATATACTAAGGGTGGAGAATTTGTAAGGCTGCAACAACGTGCTAAGAAAAACAAACAAGGTAGTATCAATTATGTACGGAATAATAATTTTAGGGTACCAATCAACAATTACATAATACATATTGGACAAAATAGGTGTTGGAGAGTACGAAGGAGTTAGCAAGTGCCTAAAATCAATTGTTGCAACCATCTCCCAAAGCAGTTATTTATACCGAGAGTACCAAAAGTTTCTTGTTATCACAAAGACATGGCCGCTGCCAATAGTAGCAAAGGGAAATGGCCAACACCCTTCAAACCTCGCATTGCAACAGGGAAAACAACCAAGGGGAAGGACAACGATATAGTGGCAATCGATAACATTATTTGGCAGAGTCTCAATGACAGAATGTGATTCATCGTGGCTAGCAACTCAGGATGATCACGTCCTAAAAATAGCACTTCAGCATTTGTAGGTGGACAAGGTGGCACAATTACCATTCTTCAACTCTCGGGACTTTGAGCCATATTGCGTCAAATGATTGTGCACTATGGCAGACACTCCCACAAGTTTGTAATTGACTACAAAGGCTGCTAGATGACTATCTCTTACACATCCCCCAAATTCACTAGGGTATTTGGGATAGCCTCCAAAGGATCTTCAACAACCAAGCCTTTGGGAAAGATGTCCCGACAACTGAAGGAGAACATTCTAGCAAGAGTATGCCAAGCAGACCTCACATAGCAATAAAAAGATAGTATATGGGGTGTGGGAAACAGAGGGTTACGAAAGAATTTTCTCGCCAATGCTGAATGGAAGTGCCTCCTAGACTTGATCAAGTGTAGGATGACAAGCACTAGTAGAGCGTCGAATATTGCCATTTGGATGATCATGCTCCTGACGGGGTTGAGTATGAGTAGAGTATACAACTGGGCCAGTCTGCTCTCAATGAGGACACGGGAGTTTTTATGCTTAAAGCACAAAGATTTTTACATGACACAACATGCCATTGGGCTGCTACTGGATGCTATATATACACAGGTTCCTTTAAATAATTGGGGAAGACTTCAACCAATCGGCCAACTGGATGCAGGATGGTCAATAGTATTTTACTGGGCCAATCTAGGGGTATAGACGGAAAGAGAAGAGACACCTCATCCAGCACCACCAACAAAGAAATTGAAGCATAGAGACACTTCTTCACCCATTGGAGACAATCGAGAGGCGATTGAGTTGTCATCCTCTTTAGAGATGAGTACAAAGGAGGTATCGCTAGCAAGGGAAGTTGGCTCATAGGAAGACATCGAAGAGGCCATACCAATACAGCCAACAATACAACCACAACCATCCATACCCATATAGCCACCTATAACAGTAGCCTCCACTACATTACTAGTGGTGCCGCCACTACCAACGTCAACACCAATTGTAGTTCCACCAACAATGCCAGCCCAAGATACTTCAGTGGTGGAGGAGGACGACGAGGTCATAGATAACTAGTTGGGCATGATGGGAGCACCACTCGACGCTTTGCCACCACAATCACCCGGGCTATTGGTCAAGAATGTCGAGGCACCACCACAACCAGAGCCTGTGACCATCACAATAGACACATCGGGGCCTTCAAAGCACTCATGGCCGATTTAGTCCTTTCTTTAAGACCCTTCATAGCAGGTACCACCACCCACCCAGCTTGTAGCTACACCTTTTGGACCCTCACAACCGGAAGATAGAGACACCTCCATGGAGGCAATGCCAAACTCACATCCAAAGGAGTCAAGAGAGGAGGAGTCTAGTGAGGATGAATTCGATGGAGTTTTCATCGAGATTAATCGACCATATGCCTATGACCCTCTCAATACAATCTAGAGGTACTTGGGTGAATTTCAGTTGATGGCAAGAGTTATGTAAGGTTGGTGAACTTGGACAACAGCTGGACATCAAACATGATCCTTAGTGGTACAGGAGGCCAAGAGGATCCCAATGTTTATGAAATATCCCCTTATAATTTTTTCCAATTTTTGGCACAAGATTTCGCCTGTTAACGTTAGAGCAATAATAAAACAACTTAAGCAACCCTTCACTTTCTGATCACCTAGATCCCCATGAGGGCAAGGTGAGAGCATATGATGGAAAGGGGATCATTAGATGAAATCCAAACTGAAAGTATAATACTGAAAATCAACCCTTCACTTTCTGATCACCAAGTTCCTAGTGTGGGCGAGGTGAGAGCATATGGTGGAAAGGGGATCGTTAGCTGAAATGAATTGAAACTAGAATTACAATATGAAAGACAGCTCAACCGATCAGCTAGGAATGTAATGTAACTCGACCACTTGTTCAATAGGAGTATAATACAAAGTACTGAAAGAAACTGTCTGGGCGGCTAGCCGACCCCTTCCACTTTTCAGCAGGTAGTACAAAAGAGTAAAGTGTTGAAAGTAAATAGACGGCGAGACTAATCTCTTCCACCAAACAGTGGGAATGAAGTAAAGAGCATAACTGAAATATAAAGATGGCAAGGCTAGTCTTTCTCACTAATAGAGGGAATACAAAAGGTAGGATGCAAAAATGAAATGACTGAATCAGTACTATTGATAACAGCCTTACAAAGTGAAGCAATCTGCAAATTACAATGTCATCATGATAACCAAAACTCTCCAAAATGATAAGAGATGATCTCCAAACATAAGCAAGCTATCTACTATGAAAAATAAGCCAAAAACATGAAATTTTACCAATCTGATATGAAGTTGCAGCACTCAGAAAACTCAGACCAGCAAGCTCAAAGACCACCAAAACTGATCACAACTTCGTCAAGACACCTCCGAATGACATGAGACGAAGTGTAATCAGCTCCTAGGAGATAGGCGACCAAGCTCAAGCCATTGAACAATAACAAACTGCCTCAAATGTTTTATGCATGCATCCCAAGGCAAGGACAGGAGAAGTACAGCCTCCAAGAGAGGGCGACCAACAAGATAAAATCCAAAACTCCAAAATAAAATCCGAAACTTTGCAAGAAGGGGCACCCAAGGTAGTGGAGAAGGTATAGCCAATACCCAGAACCATTCAAAAATCGTACAAAGTGCTGCGAGCAAAAAGGTGTTTCTAGCCAAGCCAAAACAAATCAAAAAAACTCAGAAAACTTCATAAATCTTCATCTCAATAGGCTCAATCTGCTCTTCAGTGTAAAGAACAGTCACAAACTTAGCTAGGTGCTATCTTGCAAGCACGAAACCAAGGGTGCTAGGAGGTATGCATTCCTCAAAGCAAGGTCTGTAGAAATTTCGACAACACTTGTTATATTTTTCAATGGGTCCTCTCAAATGAAGCCCAACACTTATATTTATAACCTTCTTCTCAAATTCAAATCCATTTTCCCTCCAATTAGGGTGCCCAAGATGAAATTCACATTTTACTTGAGTTTGCATTTGAATTTTACGAAGCTTGGCGTCCAAAGCACAAGAAGGATATAATTTAATAAAAAGCAACAACATAAGTTAGGCATCCAATTCTCCTTTAAGTGAAAAAATCTTATAAAATGCAATTATTTTCTCCAAGCTAGGCGTCCAAGTAAATAAGTGAAATACATTATAATTTAACTTAATTTTTTCTCCAAAAGTCGTCCACCATGCCTTAGCCAAATATTTCACTTAAAATATAAACTCAACCAAAATATTGAAATTGCCAAAATAAGCACCAAGAGTGTTGGCAACCAATCTGCTCAAACTGCCTTGCCAAATATAGCAACTGTACTAAACTGCTGAAACACTACCAGAAATAGCACTGCTAAAAATAGCACTTACTATAAATAGCATACTGCTAAAAATAGTAAGTGACTTCAAATGATTTTAACCACAAACTGAGCAGCCGTCATAACTTACTAAAAATAGTAAAGTCAGAAAAGTTACCCAGTTGCATGTCATACCCGCTCTGTGAAAACCCATAAAGAATTCAGAGACTAAATTGCAAAACTCCAACATGCAAACCCCCAAAACTGCCAAAGTATCCTCCTAGAAAATAGGAAACCCTAAATTCTGCTTTCTAACTAGCCTACGAGCCTCCGAGATAGGCTAACGATCAACTGCATAGATCACTGCTAAGAAGGGGACATTACAATTTATGCAACAACGATGTGAAGTTGAGTTCTTTCAGTGTTTCATCTCGCATGGGTGGCCAGGAGTGGAGACATGTTGATGCATGTTTTATGACTCACCAAGCATTCTAGAATAAAGAATCCAAAGACACTCTATCCTCTCTTGAAAAATTGCCTCGTATGCTAAGATTGCCAAAAAGATCATACAACAATTCCAATGTTTCATAAGATGGGTGTGGATAAGCTCTATGGATGATGTGATTTTTTCGGTAACACAAAGGGATTTACTCTAGCAAGTTATTTAGAAAGCAAGGACTTATATGCAGTGATATATTTTTTGGATTTTTGGATTTTAGATAAAAAAGTGAAAAAGGGAGTAAGGGTTGAGGGATCCTATACTATTCCTACAAACTCCAGAGACAGTAAGGATTGAGTGAAACCAAAAAAAAATACTTTGTTTTGCCACGATATACGACAACTACACAAAGCAAGTGCAATCTTTCGGGAATTTATGCTTAAAATTTCCTTACTACAAACAACACCATCAATAGAACAATATTATTCGAAGTAATACAATGAAGCATCCACATCAAAAGCTCAATCTAACTTTACGCATTGAATAGAAATCATCCATCCAAAGAAAGTATGAGCAAAGTTTCACTAATCTTTACGATCAATCTATCATTCCCTTAACATACATTCAAAAGAAATTCTAACTTAAATCTATTCAATGAGGAAGAGAAGTATGCAACCATGCAACCATTTGACAATGAAAGAATTCAAAGCATCTCATGCATCATGAACTTTATTATCAAAAATAGTCTTTTGCAACAATTTCATAAACTCTTTCTCTCTTATTATCTATGCTCTATATCATGCTATCCATCTATGAAAATGAGAGAATGAGAGGGGGGTATTTATAGAGTTTCCGAAGTACAATGAACAGCCAAGATTAATCTAGAATCAATGGCAGGGATTAAAAATAAACAACCCTAATTAGGGTTTCCTAAAACACAGTCAGTGATCAATGAGCTAATAGGCAGTGAACTGAAGTGAAGAGCTATTCTTGAGGAGGCCCATCCCTATCCTCTTTGGTGGCATTATACTGGATGAATTTAGAAACTATCATGTCAACCTCCTCGATTGTGACAAGTGGCAGCGCATTGACCTTGAATTCTAGCAGATCTAATTCATCTGAGCATTCAGCAAAAGTATCTTCCCATTCTGATTCCTACAGCTGGAAACTACGAAAGATGAACAAGAAGTCAGCTACCTTAGTCAAATTTTGCTTGAGGATAGGCCCGGTAGTGAAGAAGATTTCTTGAATTTTGTGCTTCAAGTTTTCAAACCGCAAGTTGTTTTCTCATACAATGTCCTTCTCCAAATGCGATCTCGTTGATGTGTTTTTGTGACCGCATCAATCTGTAATAAAGTCGCCAATTCCTATTCTCTTGATCAAAGTATCCAAAGACGCTTAAGATTAAGTAGAGAGTTCATGCTCAACCTGCTGTTCTTCAAGCAAGGCGAATAGGCTTAGTTTGGCTCGATGTGATTTGCTGGTATTTCAAGGGGACTTACGGAATTATTCAACAACAGAGGAAGGGGGTTTCCACAATTCGACAAATTTATCAATGAAGCATGGGTTTCCTATTCTAAAACCAAAAAATACTAAATTGAAATGGTGTAAGGTTTAGAGAGCTCTAATCTACTCTAAGGCGTGGACATGGCAATCGATTCTCACAAGTTTCAACCAAACTTCGCTTTGCCTTGCCTCGGACAGCTTCCACGGAGGCGGTGCAATCTTCAGAGGAGTAGTTCAAGGTGTTCGTGATCACCACTTGACATAAAGATACCATCACAACGACGCATACCATTATTCAAACTGTGATTGAAGTTAAGTACATGATATTCCAGTTGACCACACAAGGTGCATTCACCATCAGCAAATACACTAGTGGTATGGATAGATGAAGTTGCTTAGATCAAACACCACATTCCACAGTTAACATCTACTTGCATGGAATGAAAACTATACTACTTAGAACTATTTTACGCTACCATTTGAATCGAAAGGACGAAGAAACCTTGCTAGCTACTCACAACAAAGACAAAATTCACCATCAATGAAAAACTCTTTTATTGAGAGAGTGTTCACAACAATTTCTTACAAAGTTTTCAAAGGGAAAACTTTCCCTCTTCTTCAAACTACACTATCAATCTATACTAAGCTACTTCTAAGCTATCACCTTGTTGTCTCTCTATTCTAATCTCTACTGTCTAACTTCTACTTCTAATGAGATACAAATGAGGGGGACCCTTTGTTATGAAGTTGGCTAAGTCCGCCGGGATCTAATTTCAGATATAATCGGCCGGATGGCCCGTGATCATGCCACTCTAAACAAGATTCGCCCTAAAAACCGCCACCAAGAGGAGTGGGGTAATAAATGAGCCATTAATGCCCATTATCCTTCTAGAAGATTCCAACCTTGAAACGCGTTCACACTGTTCTTTTGTTGACTGCCGCCTTGATCAAATAAATTCAACTACAAGCACGTTCTCGATCTAACTTCAAGGCGACAACTTCATTCTTCTGCTTGATGATGATTTTCAACACTTGGGTCTTCATCTTTTCTTTCATCCTAGGCTTAGAAATATTTTCTTGTCTTGAACTTAAACATTCAACACTTAGCCATTTCTTGCAACTTTTCTTCCTTCAAGGTTGAAATGTATTCGTGGAGTACTTTCTTCATCACTTTAAGTCATCACCGCTTGATCTCGACGTTCCTTCTGCAAAACAAGCAAGGAGAAGAGTATTAGAACACTTCATAATATAAACTCAACTTACCAAGATTTTCACGCTTCGATCTTCCAAGGGTTCATCGTCTTCACTAGCCAACTTTGCGTTCAAAATCTTCATGCCTTAGCCAAATTTCCAACCCATCTTGCATTCTCGCTGGTGCACTTCACTCGGATATTTCATCCAACTCGCACTGAGAAGAAATCGTGAATTTGATCGTACTCATTCAGGAAGGACACCTTTCAACTTCATCTGCCGAGGCATTTTTAACACATTTTATCCCTTGCCTTAGAAAATTTCTCCAACTTTCCTTAGAAGATTCATCAACCTAGTACCCATCAAAAATCTTTATCCTGAAGGCCACGACGAAGTATGGAAGACTTTAAAATCAACTTTTCATCGGAGATCTTCAATACCTAGAAGAAAATTTTCTTCAGAATTTGTCAAATCTATGGGTATACAACTAACGGTTCATTTAATTTTTCTCAATTTTGAACCTTGGAAAAATAACTTTTAACAAACTTTAATCCCATTTTTCACCTCTTGTAAACATTTTGTTGCTCGAATTTGAATTTTTGATCCATCCTACAATGCCAGCATCCTCTGACTTCATCTTTGACAAATTTTACTCATTTCAGGAAATTTCATCTTCCAAGTCTAGGCGTATTTTCTAAGGAAGAAAACATTTTGCCTTAGAGAAATTTTTGAATCACTTAGTATTTTTTATTTTTTTGAAAAATTTTCCCTTAGAAAATTTTATTCATTCTTCAATCCATCTTGCCAGTGGTGAGAAAATTCATCAACTTCTCTTAGAAAATATTTCTTGAAAGCACATCATACTTAACATATTTTATTTTTCATTTGGCAATTTCCAATGCCTTAGAAAATTTTATCACTTTGCAATATTCTCCATTTAAACCTTAGGCGCACCTCATCACCATGAGGAACATTTAACTTCACCACGCCTAGTAGTATTTTCATCTCCACTCCCAACGCCTAGCTTATATTCTCCATCTTCATTTTTAACACCTAAGATCACTTTGTTTTCACCTCGCCTTGCATTTTACCTCACCGCCCTCAACGCCTAGCATATTTTATTCACCCTTTACCTCTGGCGCATATTAGCATGTGTGGAGGATTAATGTTTACCACGCCCTCTTGTGACTTTTCAGCTTCCTAGATTTGTCTTTACATGCCCTCTCTTGGGCGCATTTTGCCATGGGAGAAGGAT
>VDFB02102910.1:32639-55520 GCA_007258455.2 Sequoia sempervirens
ACTTCTTTTGTCCTTTCCTCAATTCGGATAGTATTTGCCTTTATCTTTTCTAGGATCTCGCTCCGTGTGATCAATTCGATGCACCAGCTGCTGAAATCATAAGTTGCACCTAGTGCAATTACTTTTCCGTTGACCAGCTCTTGCTTCAGCACTCCTTTAAGCACTTTGAGACATGGTATGATTTTGTCTCGAATATCCTCAGCATTATCCCATGCTTCCGCCAATGTTGCAATTCTCGAGAGAAAAGAAGTTTTCCCGTACGCCAATGCCAGTCTTTCTGCAAATACAACCACCTCTTTTCTGTTGCTGATTAACCATTCTTTAGTCTCCTTGGCTATATTCTTCTCCTCTTCGAGAGTCTCATGAGAAGTATTCATAAGTGGAGGAGCTACTGAGCTAGTTTGATCGAGAGGCTTAGTTAGATGCTGAATATACTCCTTGAGTCGTTCAACCTCTCATTTATACTCTTTTTTCTTTGCTATCTCCTTCTCTAGCCTTGCTTTGATAGTGGGAACAGAATTATCCAATTCTTCCATCTCCCGTCCTTTTGTGGTAGAGCCTAAATCGACAGTGGTAATGGCATATTCCTGGGGAGTAATTTCTTCCCTCGACTTGTCAACTGTCAGTACAACAACTTGGACTGTACGATGCCCAGCTTCATCTCTTTGAATGGTGGAGAAGGTTTTGGCAAGCTTTCTTGCACTGACTGCTTCTAATCTGGCTAGGAAATCGGCCATGTCATCTTCTTCTTTTGGAACTTTTTATGGTTCCTTCATCTTCAATTTCTCTTTCAGCCAATCAGGAATAGTTGGCTGCCCGATATCTTGTTCTTCCTGAATGTCCTGCGTGCCCGGGATTTCTTGAATTCCTCTCAAGCCTGAAATCATTCCTTCTTCAAACTCCTTGTCCAAAATGTCAACCTCATTGTCTGATTCCAAAATCTCAGTTCCTGTGGATGATGAAGGTTCATCATCTTTTGGCTAAACAGAGATAGGAAAGGGAATCCTTATATCTCCCAGAGATTCATCAATTTCTAAAATTTCATTCACATTTGCGGAGACAGCAGAATGAAGAGGCTCTGCTCTCTGCTGCTTCCTGTCAGGTTCCTCATTTGCAATTTCTTTTTCCTTTGTCTCCTTCCCTTTCTTAGGATTAGAGCTCTCAATTGGCTCATCTCCTTGGGATGCTCCAACATTCGAAGAATAAGATTCTGATTCGCCCATCAGAGTGTATGTCAAAGGTATACCCTTTCGCCGTAGTTCCTTAATCTATTGGTCTGCCCACCATTGTGAATACTTGATGATAGGCCTCATGAAGGTGTCCAAGTCAGAGATTTCCGGTTCTGACTAGCGCATTGGAGGAAGAGGCTAACTTCCATCAAAACCTGGTTGTGTAAATTCACCATCATCTTCAAGTTGGTTTGGCACACAGAAGAGTTATGTCGTTCTGATTAAGCTAACAGGCAATTTGGACCACAATCTTTTCCTAACATCAAATTCATCCGCGGCATTGACCCAATAATCTTCCAAGTCCACTTTGTGTTTATATTTCTTTCCGTTCATGGTTCCGATGTGGTGGTGAGGATCAAAATTGGCTCTAGATCGATACGATGTGAACGGATACCACTGCATTTCTAGTCTAGCACCTTCAGCTGCCTGTGCAGACGAGCAATATTCTTCCATGTTCCCGATAAAGAATGGGAAAGTGACGGCTGCTTTCTGTTTTGGCCTTTGGATGTTTTGATAAGTCTCCAATTGCCTAAGAACCTCCAGTAGAATCATCCTACGGGTGGGGTAGATGGGAAGCTTGAATGGATTCCCAGTGAATCCTTGGATTCGAATATAAGTGAATTTCAAAAACTGGATGTACCAGGATCCATATTTACTGATAAGGCTCTTTCCTCCATGTGTCAGCCTTTGATGGGTCCCCCCCTGTAGTATCCTTGTGATGAACATCAAGAATGCATCGTGCGCTCTTTTGAAATGGGACTTGGCAGACAGCTGCAACTAAGGGTAACATCCATACACTTTGAATTGATTTTCTCCATTTCCAACAACACCTTTGCATATCAATCCAGGATATCTATAGGCTTTGGCCAATAGATAAATGACATAGGAACTCATATGAAATGACTTAGTCTTTTCAAGGTTGATTAATTGCTCATGGATGTTATCACTGATCATTCTTGACCAGTTAAACATTCCGACTCCGGAGGTGATTTCCTCGATAAAGAAGTACATCCATGTTTCAAAGTAGGCACTTTGAGGATTGCCCATTATTCTGTTCAGGAGCAAAACGATATCACCGTAGTCCTACTTAAAGTTTGTTTGGTGCAGTTTCTTAGGCATTTTCTTAGCAGAAGCTCTTGGCTTTTCCAACCATGTTTTATTGATATGAGTTACACATTGATCTGCTCGATCCTCAAAGATTCTTTTAGCTTCCTCCTTTGTTTTATATGAAGTTCAATTATGATCAGGTATGCCGAATGCCTCTTGCATAGCTGTTTCTCCAAGGTGTGCCAAAATTCTTCCATCAGGAGCTATAATTTGTCTTTCCTGCGGGTTGTAATGTCTTGCACATTTGACCATCAATTCAACACACCAGATTGCTGGAGGAAATCCGCCAGCTTGAACAATCCCATTCCGTATCATTCGGCGGGCAATTGTTGTGGGCATAAGTCCGTTAAATCCATACATCCTCTTTTTGAACTCCTCAAAATCAACATGTCCGAGGTCTGTATCTGTGATGTTCTTCCATTTGGAATTGATCTTGGAATCCTGTTGAACTCCCTTACTTGCGAACTTCATTGGTGCTTTCTTTGACGATCCTCCGAGGGTGGTCATCAACTCTGTGGCTGGCAATTTAACTTTAAACTTTGAAAATCTGGTCTTTACTGCCGAAAAAGCAAGCTATCCTCTGAAAATTTTGACCTTCAGCTTAGAATTCTACCTCTTTCTTCGTTCTTTCACCTCGAAAAAAAAAAAAAATCAATCACTCAACTCTCAAAATTTCTATCTCTCAAAAATTCTCTCTCGAAAAATTTTCTAAGTCTTGAATAATTCTCTATCTCTAGAAATGGCGAGAGCTAAGCCTCTTGAAATTATGAGTTGATAATGACTTGAGAATGCCTTATAAGGTTGAAAAATTCGATCCATTTAGCAATTCTTTCAAGTTCATCGAAATTGGACTCTTGTTTATCGAGGAAAGTTTCTAAATTTTAAGCTCTTCATCTTTATCTTCATCGAAATTTTGAAGTCTATCTCTTGGAGCTTGATTTTTCTAAGTGTTTGGAAATAATTAAAGGTTTATCATGTGATTTTTTCAATTTTTTCAACCTTTAATTTTTTATTCTATCCATGCATTATTTTTAATTTGGCAATTTTTAATTTTATGGATTTCTCATTATTTTCCCCTCCAAAATTCACACGTCAGATTTTTCTGTCTTAGATTTTTCAATTGGGCTCAAGGGCGGACTTTCTAGTGCTCTGGACATGTTTCTTTTAGCTAAGTCGAACTCTTAATGCCTGGACATGTCATTTATTATCCAAGGTTGGACTTTGAAAATATTTTTCCATGTGCTCTTCAATGTCTAGGCAAACTTTTATGTTAGGCTCTTACTCCCAATGGCGGACTTCATTACTTTTCTTCCAAACACTAGGTGGACTTGATAAAATTCTTTACACACCCCCTTGATGTCTAAGTCAGACTTTGAGAATCTTTTTCCACCTTCATCTTAGGCTGGCAGACTTTCCTTGCTCGCTTCCATCTCCTCTTTCCTTGTGGTGGACTTTCAAAGTTTCTTGCAATGCCTTAATCTCTTCCAAGCGGACTTTCTAGAACTCTTTCCATTTCCTTTTACTGCTGGGCGGAATTGCCAAGTTTCTTTCCATTCTCTCCTTGGGGCGGACTTTCCAAATTTTTGGCCATTGCTTGGAGCAGACTTTCATTAGTCTATGCCATCTTCTTTCAAGTGGGCGGACTTGGCTTAACATCATGCCATTCTACCAAGGGAAGACTTTTAAGAAACTTTTCCAAGTGCAGGTCGGACTTCCAAGAAACCTTTCCAAGTGCAGGTCAGACTTCCAAGCCATAAGACTTTATGCCATTCTTCTTGCTGGGCACACTTCTCCATGAATCTCTTCAGACTTACACTCTTTCAGCCAAGAATCTCATGATTTTTCATTCTTTTTCAATGCCTTTTTCATCTGGAGGTCTGATTTTTACTTGATTTTTAATCTGTTTCTCATTCTTTTTCCAGATTTTTGCATGATTTTTAGTTGACTTTCACTGATTTTTGCATGCTTTTCATCAGATTTTTGATCCAATAGCCTGATTTTTTGGTTGCTTTTTATTGATTTTCTCAGATTTTCACATGCTTTTTACTTGATTTTTAGATTTTTCATTGATTTTTGCATGTTTTTTCAGTCTAAAGATGGAAACTTTGACTCCTTGATTGGTGGGACCTTGGCATTTTTTGAAAATAGAAAAAGCAAAAAAGCAACTTTCTAAAAATAGTAAATTCCAAAATGGTCCAAAAGTGCCAAAAATGAAAACAGCAAAAAGCAAAAAAGCAAAATCCCTAAAAAGTAGGAAGTGTCAGAATTGAGCGAAATTTCAACTTGGCTCGATTGATGACTCTAGACTCAAACTTGAAACTCATGGAGCGAAAGAACTTACGAAATTGTAACTCATAACCAAAACCCAAAAACAAACCACCGAGGGTCCCCATTTGCAATGGGGTGATGTGTGAAATAGGTCACAACAAGACAGTAGAGATGTTGGTTGTTTGGCAGCCAACCAGACCCATGACAATTGAGAGACATGGCCGAGTGCTCTCAGCACTTTATGGCATGGATAGGTGCTACAGAGATATCTTCATGAGATGGTGACAAGAGATCACTTCCATTTAGGAGGAAACGAAGACAAGAAATAGGACGCTAGCACAAGCGGAGACTACCAGGATAGAATTGACAAATCAAATCTAGAAGTCTCAGGAGCAATTGGCTTAGGTCACAACAACCGAGCGTGCATGGGTGGCTACCTTGGAGACGATCGTCCAAGAGAGAGGGAACAATGTTGGTAGAGAGGGCGTATTAAACACTTGTACGATAAAATTAAAACTTTACAATTCATACATAAAAGTAAGAACAATACCATTTTGAACAAACAATTTCTTTTCATAACATAAATAAGAAACATTTATTGCATCTATAAACTATTTCATTTCAAATGAAATTACAAAGCATGATGAGAAACATACATACATAGCCCGTAGGCTTTTGACACCAATAGAAATAAAGAAGGTCCAGGAATCCGTCCTGTCAAGCTTTGGAGCATCCGTCGGGTGTTCGTGGAGGAGAAACATCACTCGAGCGTTTTTCCGCCAACCACGGACTTATAATGCGGTCCCCCGCACGATCATTTTTCAATGAACGGCCCTCCCTTCGAAGAAGAGAGATGTGGTTGGTGTAACCTCTAATGACTACCAACTGGACATAGTGCTGTGATTCTACAAAACTAGTTTTCGTGCTAACTGCAAATCACAAACTAGGTTGTATTTCGGAATCACGGTGAACTGACAGTGTAGTACAACAACTAAATGGTTCCTTACACTACTTTGGCCAAAGTGTTTACGTTCAACGAAGAACATAGGTCATATGTCACATTCACTAGCCAGGTTCAACTTGACTTAAGGCTATCTTAGTTCTACGCGTAGGTTGGTCTATCGGGTAGTCCGTACCCTAGACTTCCTACAACATTTTACTACTGGAATGATGAATCTATTAAACAAGATACTACAACAGACGCCCTAATTCAGGATATATTCATCCTAGGGATACAATAACTTGATTAAGTTGTATGTATTAAGTTGTAGAGTATATCTTGCAAATATTCTTGACTCAACCCTAGTATCTAATATTTAAACACAAGCATATGCTCATTATACAGAGCCACTAAAACACAATGCAGATTGCTTTCCTTTAAGTAATGTAAACCGTACATTATTGACAACAAAACCATGATATGACTATTTACATGATACTTTTATATCAAAACTTTTCACATGTTTAAGAAACTGACATTCTTTTTGAATTCAATTTAAGTCTACCAGACAGTCAAACTCTTTCCTTTCCAGCCATAACTATAAATCAGAGACCTATCAGATTACTCTGGAAAATTAGGAAAATATGTAAAGAAAGAATTTAGCATGCCTGAATTAGCTTTCCAGAAGTTGGAAGGTAGCTCCTTTACTGGCCTCTACTCAGATCACTTTCAGTTTGGATTCTTGTAATCAATTACTCAGCACAGTAAAAGACAATTCCTGATTGCTCCTCTTCTATTCAAAGATTACCAGTAATTTCAACTTCTGCTCTCTTGTATTAACAGAATAACTTAGCAATTTCTCTCTTATGGCGAACTCACTTTTTAGCTTTAAAATGCTCAAGAAACTGACTGCAAATTCGTGTGTGAAGGAATGCCAAACGCAGGTTTATTTATAGGTTCATTTTGAAACTGATTTCCACCTTCTATGGCGCCAGAACTGCCAGCAGGTTGAAGAACATTTCAAACTAAAAACGTGTATCAAATTGGTGAGGGTTTCGACCTCCATGTTTGACAACAAGAAGTTCATTTTAATTCGAATTTGTTTCAGACTGTTAAAACTGTGACAACTTTCAACCGGCGCGTTTTTACAGTTAGGTTAAATGCCAAGTTTCATTTCTGACTTCTTCCTTGCTCAAATGGCGTCCAAATTTCATTCTTTTCGCATAGCAAGAAATATCTTATTTATTTTCTGACGCCTGGCCCTAGTCGCGCGGGTTACCTGCGTGTTTTTCATTTTCCCTTCTGCATTTTCGCGTTTTTCTTCTTTATTTCGCTTTGGTAAAACTTTAATATTTTAATAGAGTTTTCAAAGTAAATATGGCGCATATATGCAGGCTCATATTTGAAGATTAACACTTCAACGAATACATTAGAAAAATTCGCGTTTTCTTATCAATTCGCGATTTTTATGAAATCCGCGATTTTTAATTTCTTCCCAGATTTGCATTCGTGCTTTACAATGTTTTAACTTTTATTTCATTTGATTTTGACCAATCTTTTATTTAAATATATTTGTTTATTATATTAAAATACTTACATAATATAGTTTATGCATAATTATTTAAATTATCAATTTAAATAATATTATATACATTTTAAACTATATTATATTAATATTTTAATATAATATTAAATATATTGAAATACTTAACATTATATTAATACACATATATTCATTTACATTATACGTTAAACATGTAAATTAATATATATGTATTCGTATAATTTCAGAGGCAAGATATCATTACAATATATAATTCATTTATCTCGTTAGCCGTGGGTATGTATACTTGTATATATATATGTATATATACTACATGTATAAGTATCCATAAATACATTTATATTGACACATACGTATGGCATATCCATCTGCCTAATACGTTTGTATCGACATGAATGTACTTATGGGTACTTGTACATATCGTATTCGTATGTACAAATACACATATCCACCTCTAACCAGAACTTATCATTTATAAGGTTATACTGGCAAGCATCACTTGTTCACACATTCAGAAGAAGACACGACTCCTAATGATACTAGACAAACCTACAGATGACTTACCTTTAACCAAAACAATGACTTAGCTTACTCAGTTCTAAGGCTTGTGTGTGTATGTCCAGTTGGTATCCATTACTGTTTACCCGACCAAGTTCTTCCCCGAGTGATATCTCTCCTCTGTCTCGAGGTACGAACCTGTCTCCTGCAAATCATGAGATGACAACGGAAATCAATTGCTCAAAACCAAGGTAATATACATTAAGCATTGTAATAGGTTAGAACAACATTATTCCATAACTCAATATGCTAATTTCATTCAAGAATTACAATAACAGAAGCATCAGATAAAGAGACAATCATTTAG
This sequence comes from Sequoia sempervirens, assembly GCA_007258455.2. Taxonomy (NCBI): domain Eukaryota; kingdom Viridiplantae; phylum Streptophyta; class Pinopsida; order Cupressales; family Cupressaceae; genus Sequoia; species Sequoia sempervirens. Next base: position 40,613 of record VDFB02102910.1, read on the forward strand.
GATACATCCAATTGATCACAAGAACATTTCACTTTATTCAACAGAAAGATTCAACATTTACAATGTACATCCTATGAATAGTAGCTATACAATCGGGGTGTAACATACTCCCCCCCTTATGATTCATCGTCCCCGATGAACAAGGTATTATTTAAAGCATAAAAACAACAAAACACTACTTTATTCACCATTCTTGAATGCCTCAAGAATGTCAGGAAATTTCCTCCGGATTTCCTCATAGTCTTCCCAGGTAGCTGAGTCCTCAGTATATTGATCCCACTGGACTTTACATTGAGAGACTTCTCTGTTCCGTAAGCGTAGCTTGCGGACTTCAAGCACTTTAATAGGCTCAAGCATTACTACCCCGGGATCCTTTACCTGTAAAGCAGTCCAATCAATAACATGGTTATCACCTGGTATATACTTCTTAAGGTAGGACACATGGAAGACATTATGCATTCGAGCAAGAGCAGGTGGTAATGCAATTCGATAGGCTACTGGGTTTACTTCTTCTAAAACCTCAAAAGGTCCAACATAACGTGGAGCTAATTTGGATGACTTTCCAAATTTAATGGAGCTTTTATGAGGTTTGACTCTTAACAAAACCTTATCACCTATGGCAAAATTTCGAGGTACTCTCTTTGCATCAGCATAACTCTTTTGTCGACTGTTAGCTTCGGCTAACCTTTGCTTTATACTCTTTACTTGCTCTTCCATTTCTGCTAACATTACGGGTCCAAGACTTACTCGATCCTCAAGTTTATCCCAACTTATCGGAGTTCGACACTTTCGACCATACAAGGCTTCAAACGGAGCCATTTTAATTGCAGAATGGTATGAATTATTGTAGGCAAATTCGACTAAAGGTAAATAGTCTTCCCACTTATATTGCTGATCCATGCAATATACTCGAAGTAGGTCTTCTAAAACTTGATTTACTCTTTCAGTTTGCCCATCCGTTTCCGGATGATATGCTGAGCTGATATTTAGCTGAGTTCCGAGTGCAGAAAATAAGGTTTGCCAAAACCTAGAAGTAATTCTTGCATCCCTATCAGAAATGATCTTTTCAGGTATCCCATGCAATCTGAATACTTCTTGCACAAATTTCCTTGCAATAACTGGTGCTCCATCAGTTAGATTTCCAGGTATAAAGTGAGCTACTTTAGTCAGCCTATCAACCACTACTAGTATGGTATTGTGCTTATTTCTGGACATAGGCAATCCTTGCACAAAATCCATACTTATCACTTGCCACTTCCACTCTGGAATATCATGTGGGTATAGCAAACCGGCTGGATGATGATGCTCAGCTTTTACTCGTTGACATTCCAAGCATTTTGCAACATAATTAGCAGCATCTCCCTTCATTCCTTTCCAGAAATATAATGGCTTAACATCGGCCATCATTTTTGTTACCCCTGGATGACCAGAATATGGAGCCTCATGTGCTTCTTTCCACACCAAATTTCTTAAGTTGCTTATGTTGGGTACATACATCCTTCCTTTATACCTAAGCATTCCATTTGGTTCAAACTTGAAACCATCATACCTTGAATCTTCAGGATTCTCTTTAAGTGCTTGCTTAACTTGCAAATAATACTCATCTTCTGCACATTTCTGGAGCACTAGGTCTTTAAAATCAGTATGAATTGCAACAATAGAAGCTATATGGCGTCTTCGACTTAATGCATCAGCAACCCTGTTTTCTTTTCCTTTGATGTAGCTGATATTGAAATCATAATCAGCAATCAACTCCAACCATCTCCTCTGTCTGGCATTTAGATTTGGTTGAGTAAAAAGGTATTTTAAACCATTATGATCAGTTTTCAACTCAAAGGGTTTCCCAAGCAAATAGTGTCTCCACATTCGCAATGCATGAACGACAGCTGCCAACTCTAAATCATGCGAAGCATAATTTATCTCATAAGGTTTTAGCTTTCTTGACTCATAAGCAATTACTTGATTATCTTGCATAAGTACTCCACCAAGTCCTTCTCCGCAAGCATCAGTGACAACTGTGAAACTCCTTTCAGGATCTGGCACTTTCAGGATTGGTGCGGTAGTTAGTTTCTCTTTGAGTAGGTCAAATGCCTTTTGACACTTCTCATTCCAATCAAATCTTTTTCCCTTTTTCTGTAGAGAAGTTATAGGAAAAGCAATCTTGGAGAAGTTTTCAACAAACTTCCTATAATAACCTGCTAGTCCCATAAAACTTCTCACTTCAGGTACATTCTTAGGTACAGGCCACTGAGTTATTGCTGCGATCTTAGCCGGATCAACTTCAATTCCCTCAGCTGAAATTACATGTCCCAAGTAATGCACTTTATGTTGGAAGAAGGTACACTTGGATAGCTTTCCGTACAACTTATGCTCACGCAAACGTTGTAGAACCATTCCTAAGTGCCGATTGTGTTCTTCTTTATTTCTAGAATAGATTAATATGTCATCTAGAAACACCAACACAAACTTATCTAAGTAATCTGTGAATACACTATTCATAAGGTTCATAAATGCTGCAGGTGCATTTGTCAAACCAAATGGCAATACTGTGAATTCATAGTGTCCATACCGAGTTCTAAAGGCGGTTTTATAGATATCCTCATCCTTAACTCTAAGCTGGTGATATCCGGATCTTAGATCAATTTTAGAAAATACGGCTGCTCCTCTGACTTGATCAAACAAATCATCAATTCGAGGTAATGGATACTTGTTCTTTATCGTAGCTTTGTTAAGCATGCGATAGTCAATACAAAGCCGCATTGTTCCATCTTTCTTCTTGACGAAGATCACAGGTGCTCCCCATGGTGATACACTTGGTCTTACCAGTCCTTTAGTCAGCAACTCATCTAGCTGAGCCTTGAGTTCTGCTAATTCTGTAGTAGTCATTCTATATGGTACCTTGGATACAGGTTCGGATCCAGGAATTATGTCTATAGAAAAATCAAAGACTCTTTTAGGGGGTAAACCAGGTAATTCCTCAGGAAATACATCAGCATATTCCCTTAAAACCGGGTATTTCTCCATATCTGAGATTCCCGATTCATCAATTTCTCCATCTTCAATCTCTTGTGTGCTTTCATCATCAGGGTCACCTAATTCTTCAATCTTCACTGCAAAAAGTTTGCAACCTTTCTTTTTGGCTCTTAGCAATTGCATTGCTGAGATTTGTCTAATTTTAATCTCTTTAGGTATTCCTTGAAGATTTACTTGATTTCCATAGTCATCTAAACATTTAACTGTTTTTGATTCACAGTCAACTATGGCTCTATGTCTCCACAACCAATTCATTCCTAAGATGACGTCATAGGATCCTAATGGTGTGACATAAAGATTGACTTCAGTGGTGAAACTAGGCAATTCTAAGTTAGCCTCGAAGAGACATTGGTCCACCTTTGCTCTTGTACTATTAGCATATTCTACATTCCATGATGTAGCCATGTGCCCAGCCTTTCTAGTCAATTTATTTGCTATACTAGGAGAAACAAAACTTTCAGTTGCACCGGTATCTATAAGAACAGAGATAGGTAAACCAAATAATTTACCTGTTGTTTCGATGGGCGTTATTTGATAGTCAGCTTGCCTATCATCGACTGCTGCATGTATCCTTTGTTGGAACATAGCCTTTTGTGGAGGCAAAGAATTCCCAGAAGTTTTGTTTGGACATTCCCTAGCATAATGATCACCCTTGCATATGAAACATCCTGTAGGAGGTCCTTTTCTTCCGGAAGTCTCTCCAGATTTATTGTTTCCATCATTGAACTTGTTAGCGTTTCCACTATTAAAGTTGTTCCTTTTTTGATCTTCACAGTGTTACGACCCAATTCTGCGTAAATTAAAAACTTTCCCATTTTCACTTTAAACATGTAAAAGTAACATATAACAAAGATATTACAATAAATTTCTTCCTTTCTTTATTGATAAACATATACAAGTTACAATATGTTTCCTCATGAATTTCATTTTCATTGCAAATATAAATCAGAGTTAAAAAAAGAAATACGATTCGCCCTGGCCCATTAGCTTTTGCACAAATAAATGAAGGTCGAGAATCGTCCTTTCAAATCTTGGTACATCGACCGCTTGCTGTGGAGGAGAACCATCACTCGGGAGCTTTTCCGCCAACCACAGACTTATAATGTGGTCCCCTGCACACCTATCGTTAGATAGATGGCCCTCCCTTCGAAGAAGAGATTGCTAGGGTATCCTTTAATGATTACCAACTGAGCATAGTGTTGTGTCTTACATAACTAGAACCTTGCTATTTCACAGTCTCGAACTAGTACTCGGATCACAATGAGCCCATGATTATTAGTCTCAGCTATCTCACATCTAGGTGGATTGACGCTTCCTCTTTTGGCCAAAGTATTCTGTTCCAGTACTTGAATGAGGTCATATCCATAAACTTTTCTCAGGGCCGATTTGACTTAAGGCTTCCTTACTCTACGCATAGGTTTGTCCTTCAATGGGTGAATCCGTCATCCCAGACATCCTACAATCATACGAACCTACTAGAAATGAAAACAGTATTCAAGTGTCTTGTATCAAATCTCCTAACTAGGAATTCTTTATCCTAGGAGTACTTAACTTGTCTCAGTTATCCTAATAACTTAAGCTAAAAGACTTCACTTGATTCTGCCATCATCTCGATCCTAGTAGATAATAAGTGCATCTACGTATTCTCCGTATATAGAGATCATACACATCACGCAATACCCATTTAAAATGCAAGTAAATCCTTCCCTTTTACCTTTTTCTATTATTTCTTCTTAATGCAAGATAAATAATCTAATCCCTTAAGCTCTTTATCCAAATAATCCCTTTTTCATAATTACCCCCTAATCATTGAATTCTTTTCACATTTTCTTCTTAAATGAATTGCTTTATTTATTCATCAAAACAGTTCTTTCCTATTAGAGCTAATTGAAAACAGCAATCACAAAATCAAAACGGAAACAACACTTCAATAAAAATTATAAACTTAGGAGGATTCATGCCTGATTTTAAAGCTTCTCCTTCCAAATTTGCTCTTCGAGATTCTCCTTCAAATAAGCTTCCGGGGTTTCAGCTAAATATGGCTTCTTTTATGATAGTATTTCACTCTATAGTGAACTCCTATATTCTTCTCTCAAACGTGTTTTCACCACTCAATTCCTTCTCCGCAATACAAATTCCTCACTTTAAACTCAAAATGACTTAATTCACTGTGACTGGCAAATGCTGGAAATAATTTACTGTGCTTATCAAACTCAGCAATACAGGAAAACTCAGGTAGTAAAAATGGATATGGAATGAAATTAATAAACTCAGCTTGCTCTCAAAGGTGTGAAACTCGTAATTTGCAAGAGGTGAGTTGAGAAGAGTGAAAGGGCGTCATTATATAGGCCCGAATTGCAACTGTTTTCCCTTTTTGAAGGCATGTAAATTGACAACAAGTGCCCAGAATTTGTTAAACAGACATTTGGCGAGTTTCTCAAACCCTTAGTCATCAATTTGAAGGTGATTCGACTCTCTTTTAAGCCAGCAAGAGAAGAATAAGTCAATTTTACATGGCGGATTGACAGCAAGGCGTTTTCCAGAATTTAGGGTTTTATTTGAGGCAGAAGATTCGTTCCAGTTGAAACGTTGATACAGCAACTCATCACGTCGCCCTTTTACTTGCCTAAAGAACAGCATTCAAACATTTATCAATGACCAGTTCTTTGCCCTGCGTTTCTGGCGCGTTTCTCATCCTGTGCGTGGCTTTTCACGCGATTTCTATTTTCACGGGATGACTTTTAAAAAAATGTATTGTTTTCTTTTCAAATGTTTTACTTTACACTATGAAGTATTTTCTATTTAACTCACAATATTTCGATTTCTCATTTTCAATCAAAATCTAATATTTCCTTTTTAATGTCATCAAATGTAATATTCACGAATTTTGATGCGTATATAAAAACTTCAAGTATATGATACTTCCTTCATATTTAAATATTTTTAAAGTAGTAATTTATAACTCAACGTAAAAATCGTTTTATAAATTTACCAAGGTATTTTAAATTTATATAATCCACATTTCAATATTATTTATTTATATATTTTATCACATATATATTTCAATTAAGTGTAATATTTTATATATATAAATATATATATTTTCCGACATTACATCGTGATGTATATATATATATATATATATATATATATATAAATATTACCTTAATATTAATATATATATATATTTAAATATATAACTATATACCACATTTACATAGGTATTTATGTATTTATGTATATATATATATTCATAATATAATCACATTATTAATATATACATTAATACATAGATATTTATGTAATTTTGCTAGGCAGTATTATTAAATATTATCTCCACTACAGATATCAGACGGAATGTGTACACATATACACTTGTATATGCGTATGTATAGATGTATGTGCCTAATTAATCAAAACACATAATATTCACATAATTCATATCACTCATACTTGGACCATGGTATAGCAAGTCTGACGTTTAAACAATCACATTCCCTAAGCATAAAGTAATGAATTCAGAACCCTTATGTCTATACACAAGCCTAGGGATGACTTACCGTTACCTCGACAAACAGACTTGGCTTACTCAATCTATAGTTTGTGTGTGTATGCTCAATTTGGTATTCGTTACTGTTTACCCGACCAAGTTCCTCCCCGAATGATGTCTCTCCTCTGTCCGGAGGTACAGTCTTCGTACCTGCACATCACGACATGATACCGGCAATCATATGCTCATAACAAGGTAAAAACATCTCACAAGTTAGATTAACATTATTCCATAACTGTATGCAACATTTAATCAAAACTAAATCATTTAGAAGTAACAATCAAATGAAACCATCATTTAAACAGGACTCATTCATTAAATAACGAGATCATTCATGTTTTATTCATCATCAAGATTCAAACATTACATTCAATTGCCCTATACAATAGTAGCTATAATATCGGGATGTAACGAAATCTTTCCCACCGAAGCGAGATCTCTTTCCTTTTGACTTAGCAGCTTCCCGAACAGGTTCATCCTTCTTTGGGGTTTGTTTGGCCATGACCTTGCTGTCCTTCTTTTGCTCCTTTTTCTCTTGGCGATGAGAATCAGCTTTGAGTTTCTGCTCCTGCTTTATAGCTTTTTCATAGACTAAGTCCATGGTAGTTGGACCATGCATGTCCACTTCACCACCAATTTTGCCATTTAGCCCAAGTATGAACTTTCTGATGCGGAATCGTTCATCCTTATGGTAAATCGGAACATACCGAAGGAGTCTTGTGAACTTTTCCCAGTATTCATGTACTGACATAGTTCCTTGTTTTAATTCTTGGAAGTCAGAAAGTTTCTGATCATAGAATAATTGTGGTAACCACCGCTTACGGAAGATTTCCACAAATTCTCCCCACGTCAATTTCCAAGAACTTATATCCAACTCCAATTTCTTGTTCATCCACCAATTTGAGGCTTCTCCTGCTAATTGGTAGGCTCCCCAAGCTGCCTTTGTTACTTCGTCATAATTTCTTATTTCAAAGTATTTTTCCATTTGGACAAGCCAAATTTCTGCTTCATCACCTCCCGCACTACCATCAAACTTAGGTGGTATTATCTTTTTCATGTCCCTTGACAGTTCAGTAGAAATTATCTTTTTATTCCTCTCGACGGAATTGGTTGGTGATTTCTCCCTTTCATCATTATGTCCGTGAGAAGAACTTGCAGCTTCTGTATTATCAATGTTTAACTCTTTTTCCAACTTATCCCTTTCTCTTTCACTCTCAATATTGGACAACCTTGCTAGAATCAGGTCTAGGGTTGCTTGTACTCCTATGTCTCTTTGTTCATCATCCTTGCTTGTTCCGGGTTTGTTACGCATCCTTTCGTAAGTTTTCACCATGATTTTATGATTGATTTATACCTGATATCTTATCTAAGTTAGATTCTTTAACTTATGATAAAATAGAAAACGTAAAAGCTTTCAAGATATAAACACATAATATACCAAGCAAGTTTTGAAGTATACACAAATCTTTGATAAACACAGAAATTTTTATTTATTCAAAAGGATTTAAACATCCATCGATTACATAGAATGACTATTGAGATAGTCAAGAGGTGAATATCCCTCTGATTCAGTCTCAGAAGCATAGCTAAGAGGAGTATATCCTACAGATTGAGAATATTGCTGAAATCTATCATTTTCCTCATCTCTAATCTGCTCTTCTCTATCCCAAAAAGGATAATATCCATCAGTTTTATCTTCAGATACATAGTTAAGAGTGTTGTTGATATGGTGCTCATCAACAATAGGATCCATTATTTGAAAGTAAGGATCATTCTCAACTGGTGGAGTCCTCGGAGTGTATCCTACTGACTCATCACTGGAAGAAATGGTTATGATCTCAGCCAACGGAAGAACTCTAGGATCCCGGAAAATGAATGCTGGACTCGTGCTTTCCTCGGAAGGCATGTCCCTCGATAATGGTAAGGAATCAGATTTTCCCGGAGAAGTGTTGGGTAGACGGTTGAAAGCAGCTTCCATCTTCAGTCTACCTTTTACTTCATTGATACGGGAAAGAGCATGACTGACTGTTTCTGTGTCGCTTAACCAAATTGCATTTTCTTGGTTGGTTCCTAAGATAGTTCTAGTGATGGCCTCATTTTCCTTCTTGGCTTTCAGGTATCGTTCGTTACCGACTACAGTCTTCCTGGCTGTTAATCGTACGCGTACCATCCTGTCACAAGAATTTCACAACATTAGATAATGTTGGATTGAGGAAAATTGGCGGACTCATAGGTTCCTAGTGTTTTAAACCTAGGCTCTGATACCACATGTAACGAACACACTTGTACGATAAAATTAAAACTTTACAATTCATACATAAAAGTAAGAACAATACCATTTTGAACAAACAATTTCTTTTCAAAACATAAATAAGAAACATTTATTGCATCTATAAACTATTTCATTTCAAATGAAATTACAAAGCATGATGAGAAACATACATACATAGCCCGTAGGCTTTTGACACCAATAGAAATAAGAAGGTCCAGGAATCCGTCCTGTCAAGCTTTGGAGCATCCGTCGGGTGTTCGTGGAGGAGAAACATCACTCGAGCGTTTTTCCGCCAACCACGGACTTATAATGCGGTCCCCTGCACGATCATTTTTCAATGAACGGCCCTCCCTTCGAAGAAGAGATTGGTTGGGTAACCTTTAATGACTACCAACTGGACATAGTGCTGTGATTCTACAAAACTAGTTTTCGTGCTAACGGCAAATCACAAACTAGGTCGTATTTCAGAATCACGGTGAACTGACAGTGTAGTACAACAACTAAATGGTTCCTTACACTACTTTGGCCAAAGTGTTTACGTTCAACGAAGAACATAGGTCATATGTCACATTCACTAGCCAGGTTCAACTTGACTTAAGGCTATCTTAGTTCTACGCGTAGGTTGGTCTATCGGGTAGTCCGTACCCTAGACTTCCTACAACATTTTACTACTGGAATGATGAATCTATTAAACAAGATACTACAACAGACGCCCTAATTCAGGATATATTCATCCTAGGGATACAATAACTTGATTAAGTTGTATGTATTAAGTTGTAGAGTATATCTTGCAAATATTCTTGACTCAACCCTAGTATCTATTATTCAAACACAAGCATATGCTCATTATATAGAGCCATTAAATAATACGCAGGTTGCTTTCCTTTAAGTAATGTAAACCGTACATTATTGACAACAAAACCATGATATGACTATTTACATGATACTTTTATATCACAACTTATCACATGTTTAAGAAACTGACATTCTTTTTGAATTCAATTTAAGTCTATCAGACAGTCAAACTCTTTCCTTTCCAGCCATAACTATAAATCAGAGACCTATCAGATTACTCTGGAAAATTAGGAAAATATGTAAAGAAAGAATTTAGCATGCCTGAATTAGCTTTCCAGAAGTTGGAAGGTAGCTCCTTTACTGGCCTCTACTCAGATCACTTTCAGTTTGGATTCTTGTAATCAATTACTCAGCACAGTAAAAGACAATTCCTGATTGCTCCTCTTCTATTCAAAGATTACCAGTAATTTCAACTTCTGCTCTCTTGTATTAACAGAATAACTTAGCAATTTCTCTCTTATGGCGAACTCACTTTTTAGCTTTAAAATGCTCAAGAAACTGATTGCAAATTCGTGTGTGAAGGAATGCCAAACGCAGGTTTATTTATAGGTTCATTTTGAAACTGTTTTCCACCTTCTATGGCGCCAGAACTGCCAGCAGGTTGAAGAACATTTCAAACTAAAAACGTGTATCAAATTGGTGAGGGTTTCGACCTCCATGTTTGACAGCAAGAAGTTCATTTTAATTCGAATTTGTTTCAGACTGTTAAAACTGTGACAACTTTCAACCGGCGCGTTTTTACAGTTAGGTTAAATGCCAAGTTTCATTTCTGACTTCTTCCTTGCTCAAATGGCGTCCAAATTTCATTCTTTTCGCATAGCAAGAAATATCTTATTTATTTTCTGACGCCTGGCCCTAGTCGCGCGGGTTACCTGCGTGTTTTTCATTTTCCCTTCTGCATTTTCGCGTTTTTCTTCTTTATTTCGCTTTGGTAAAACTTTAATATTTTAATAGAGTTTTCAAAGTAAATATGGCGCATATATGCAGGCTCATATTTGAAGATTAACACTTCAACGAATACATTAGAAAAATTCGCGTTTTCTTATCAATTCGTGATTTTTATGAAATCCGCGATTTTTAATTTCTTCCCAGATTTGCATTCGTGCTTTACAATGTTTTAACTTTTATTTCATTTGATTTTGACCAATCTTTTATTTAAATATATTTGTTTATTATATTAAAATACTTACATAATATAGTTTATGCATAATTATTTAAATTATCAATTTAAATAATATTATATACATTTTAAACTATATTATATTAATATTTTAATATAATATTAAATATATTGAAATACTTAACATTATATTAATACACATATATTCATTTACATTATACGTTAAACATGTAAATTAATATATATGTATTCGTATAATTTCAGGGGCAAGATATCATTACAATATATAATTCATTTATCTCGTTAGCCGTGGGTATGTATACTTGTATATATATATGTATATATACTACATGTATAAGTATCCATAAATACATTTATATTGACACGTACGTATGGCATATCCATCTGCCTAATACGTTTGTATCGACATGAATGTACTTATGGGTACTTGTACATATCGTATTCGTATGTACAAATACACATATCCACCTCTAACCAGAACTTATCATTTATAAGGTTATACTGGCAAGCATCACTTGTTTACACATTCAGAAGAAGACACGACTCCTAATGATACTAGACAAGCCTACAGATGACTTACCTTTAACCAAAACAATGACTTAGCTTACTCAGTTCTAAGGCTTGTGTGTGTATGTCCAGTTGGTATCCATTACTGTTTACCCGACCAAGTTCTTCCCCGAGTGATATCTCTCCTCTGTCTCGAGGTACGAACCTGTCTCCTGCAAATCATGAGATGACAACGGAAATCAATTGCTCAAAACCAAGGTAATATACATTAAGCATTGTAATAGGTTAGAACAACATTATTCCATAACTCAATATGCTAATTTCATTCAAGAATTACAATAATAGAAGCATCAGATAAAGAGACAATCATTTAGGATACATCCAATTGATCACAAGAATAATTCAATTTATTCAACAGAAAGATTCCACATTTACAATGTACATCCTATGAATAGTAGCTATACAATCGGGGTATGTAATATCTTAGGATTGACTTAACATCTTACAAGATCCCATAGAGTCATTATTATCTATAAGGCTCAATAATTGCTACAGACATCATTATTAGATAGATGTAAATAATATATGTATTATATATATTTATATCTAAATACAGACTTATCAATTGTAACATGTCCTCAGCAATGTAATTAAGAAACAATAAACGCATATCTAACAATATTCTACCCCTCTATGGTTATGTCAAAGGTGTCCAAGGTACACTTACGCCTAACTATTAGGAGACACTTGTTTTAGTATGGAACAGTATTGATTCATCATCAGCAACATGAGGCCATGCTACGCAGGAGAGATTAACATATGTTAAGTCAAACCCGTCAACTAGATGTTATTAATTCGTCAAGAGCTTAATTCGTGATGCAGATCATGCAAGAACCTTAACAAAGATACAATTCCCTTCACATATTCTGAACTTGAATATTAAATGGTCAACTCGACTTACCAAGTTTGGTGCGACCTACCCATAGAGATAATAGTCATTATAGTGCGATGATCTTTGCTACCACGTCATCTTCAATTCTGTAGTTATCTTCTGTATCCTCTTCTTCGATGCTTTGCTTACATATGAAAGATCCACAGCTTAGGGTTTGTGCCAGCGAACTGGAGTCTTTCCATATATAATTCCATTTATTCCTTTTCTCGTCTGGCAATAACTTGCTTTCCACGTGAGGATGTCAAGGTCAGGTTTTTGAATGTATTCTCCATCAATGTTTTTAAGGAAGAGTTAAGAATTCGATAAAGGCTTTTTAATATAAATCGATGCCATACCCAAAAGGTGTTTCAACTCCATTTATTAATAGAGCCAAGCATGAATCAATATCTTCCCTTAAGGACGTGACTCCCGATGGAGGGATTTTGAATTCATTTATTTCAATATTAAATGTAATACGTTTTTTATTTAAAGTATTTATACCATTGTTTATTTTGACCATAATATTACCAAAAATTAATAATCACGATATTTATATTTGATAATTATTAAATATCGTGTTTTACATTAATTTAATATATTTATTAAAATATTTATTATATCATAATAATTATATTTAAATGTTAATATTTACATTTATATTTCAGATTATCTTAATATTTTATATTTATTTTATATACTTTGATATTTATTATATCATGATGTTTACGATGTAATCTCATCATAGACCATTATAATTACGTAATATTAAATGGTTAAATGCTTCTAAATGTCACAATTTCGGGGACATGACAGTCCTCCCCGCCCAAGATTGCTTGCCCTCAAGCAATCGTGACTAAATAACATCTTTAAGCATAGGCGATTATAAACACACAACGCATAAGATAAGACACGATTCACACACACAAGTACACATAAAGCATGGATTATACGTATGAATACATGTCAAGCATAAACATTTTGGACAACTTGTGAATTATAATGAGCAAGGATATGTAAATACATGCAACTATGTAGCTTAGTTTCATGCACGCATAAGATATAGACATATATAAAGCATAGAGCATATATGCACAGCAAGACATATACATATGAATACACATAGAGTGCACCCATGAATACAATCATACACTTATCATACACAGAATAGTCACAAGGAATGCACATCAAGAATATAGCAAACACATAATCACTCGTAAAATATGATACATACAAGGTATGTTAATACACTGCAAATACACTTAAAGAAGTAAACATGTTCAATCAAGAGTCTTCATTCATACATAAAAAAAAGTATACACATGTAGTAAGCATATTAGGTCTAGAACAAGCACGTTGGACACGAGTCACACTCATAGGATATGTATCATATATTTGAATACACTTAAGTAGTAAGCATGGAGCACACACCAACATGGAATACAGATCTGAATACATAAGGCCTGAAGTATTCATGAAGTGTACACTTGTATCTATAGAGCATGAGGTATGCTTGTCAATTTTGCAAGTACGCATGAGAATGGAGTAGACATGTTGAATATATTAGCCATAAACGCATACAAGATGAATACATGTATAGATTACACATGAAGCATGCAAATACACGTAATACACTTAGAAATACATGACGTAAGACACACACAATGTAAAATAGACACAAAAGCATTGAGCAATAAATTACACACAAGGTATGTGTTGTACCCAAACCAAATTTTTTGCTTCATCAAGGCATTTTGCATTTAAGAGTCTAAATTTTGCTAAAATGATGTCAAATACAGTTTTTGGGCAATATCAAGCATGGGGTTTTTGTCAATAGTTTGTCAGTCAAAGTCAGTTTTATTGATCAGAACCGAAGCAAAGACTCAGATCAGAGCTTTTCACAATGGAGGAGCATCTCACGACGACATTTCATATTGCAGACGATCATTTCAATGATCGAAACAGAGTTCTTAGTGATCAAATCATGGAGATTTCTCAGAGGAAAAGTACAAAAGCGCAAGTATAGCCCAGGGGCGCCCAACTTGTTGAAGGTCAAGATCTTGTTTAAAATGATCAAGCATCCAGTCAATCTCTTCAGATTCAGTCTGGCTATCCGTCGAGCTATCCAGCGAGGCATTCCGAGAATCACAGATCCGGTTATCAGCGACAGAAGTTGAAATCCTTAAATTTCAAGATGTGAGAATTTTGTTCTTATCAGGCAAAAGCACGCCTCTAGCCTGAGGGCGCCCATCTTAAGGAAGGGGTAGACCTCGACAGTTTCGATGCCGGATGCAGTCAATTCGTTCACAACTAGTCTGCTTATCCGACGAGATATCAAGCATAGTCATCTGACTCTCAGAGTTCAGGCAGCAGTCATCCAAAGATCAGCTTAAAATGGAGTTTTCACGTTTCTGAGCTTCTCTGTTTATTCCCAGTGCAAGTACAGGCCAGGGGCGCTGGTTTAAAGGACCCTTCAGATGCCAAAATTTGCAGACAGAGTCTTCCTAACATCAGTAATACTCTAGTCCAGCTCCGCAATGCATCATTCAGCTTGTCAATTTGACGTTCCGGGTGGTCGTGGCGGAGATTCTATCAAGCACGTAATTTCCGCGGGGCGGACCA
>VDFB02102912.1:0-46831 GCA_007258455.2 Sequoia sempervirens
AATAACTATTTCATCTGCTTCTCGTTACCTATAAGAATTTTTAAAATTGATAACAATTAATGTAAATATTTAACCTTAATGTTGATTAGCGGATTCGTAGAATTTTTCAAATTTCGAATGACTTATCATTCTAACTCATTTCAAATCATATCGCATTTGAAATTTAAAATAATTAATATATAGACTCACATTCTTCTTAACTTTAAGAAAAAATATTTACTTGGATTATACATCTCCTATTAACAGTGTTATATATTAAGATGCCAAACTCAAAGCTTATTGTAATGATGTGTTTTATGCATTTTTTTAAAAAGATAAGAGCATGGTAATTAAGTTTACTTGAGAAATAATATGAACTCTGATTTTTCTTGACAAGCACACCCACATGATTGAATATAGTTGCACAGGGTTGGTGGTAAATCAAAATGGATGACACAGTTACAATGTTTTACATCAATACCCTCTTCAATCACATCAGTTGCAACTAAAACTTCAACCTGCACATTCATATTAAAAAATCATCATCACTCAACATAACCAATAGCTTTTCGAAAAAATGAGTATAACTAACATTTCTACATATACTTCTAGAAAATATGCCACTACAAATTTAATGTAACATTTGGATCCCAACTAAGAAAATTTTAACATCTAGGTAATTTTGGATCACATAGGTATGATCACATTAACATATTTTTTTTCAGTTCCAACCCACATTTTTAGAAGAAATGTTCTCTAAAACTTTGTGCTACGTCTTTCTACCAAAAGTAGAATTTACATTACATAAAAATCAAAGAGACATTTAAAAAATCAAGTTGTAACAAATCAGGAAACTACAGATCTTTTTGAGAAGAATTGGAACAATGGTGAAATAACCCTTTTTGGCAGGAAAGTTAAGCTAGATGAAAATATCATTGCTGAAGTGACTGGTTTGTCCACTGATGGACACAAATTTTTTTGGGACAGGAATTTCTTTGATGAAGTAGTGGTTAGATTTCCCAAGAAAGACAAGGAAAAATTGAAACTTGTGAAATTTTCCAATAGTTACTTCAAGGCCGACACCATTAAAGCTCTCTGTAGAAAAGTTCTTTGCATCATTATGGAGTATATCACCCTTGATGGATGGTTCACTAGGGTCTACAACTATCATTTTTCCTTGCTCAATCATTTTTCGCTATAAGGTTAGGGTTTCTCTTCCCTACTACTTACTCTGTTCCTTAAGAAAGAGTCTGGAAGAGCATAAGAAAAACCCTAAAAGATATCCTATTTTACATACTGGTATGATAAAATTAATTTTTGAACATTTCCAAAAAATATCAGCCCTTGCTAACCTGGATGCCTCTTCGGCTTCTGAGGATGATAACATTGAACCTAGTTGTTCGGGGAATAAACCTAATTGGAGTCCGGTAAGAACGGTCCTAGACCCTCCCATTGTCCACACTAGCAAGAAAATCCAAGTCCGTAATCCCCCGCCTGTTAAAGTTTTCCCTACTTCTGAGCCTGCAAGTTCTACCCCCAAAGCCAAAGGTGCTGGAAAGAATTTCCCTGTTAAAAACCTTGTTTCGTATTCTGAAGATTCTCCTACTTCTGAGGAACCCAGCGCAAATAAGAATTCTTCTTCTTCTATCTCATTGACAAATAGAGATGATAGAACTGGGTCCCTTGGAGCCTCTGACCCTACTAAAAATTGTCTCAATCTTGATAGGGAACCTACTGCTGATTTTCTAAGCATAGCTAGGAATAATGTCGTGGACCACTTCAGAATGTCAAAATGGGTCTTTCATGAAATTAATGACCCAAAAATAAAAAAATGGGCCCTCTAGAGGAAATTGGAAGAAGTGGGAGCTAAGGTTTACACGTTATGCAAGAAGGATGAAGAGCGTAATGAGAACACTGCTAGTAAGAAGATCTAGGACAATGCGGATAAGGACAGAAGGATTGAAATTGACTTTGAAAAAAATAAATGTTGTGAAGATAATTATTGAACAAAATAATAGAATGGCAAGACATAATGCTATGACTGAAAAATTGGATAAAGCTCAATAGGGGTTCTTGGTTGTTGATTTGGAAGAGGTGAAAGATAAAAACCAAGAAGAGGACATAGGGATTTCAAAGAGAACCAGGGCTAATATGGAAAGGAAGGCACCCCCAACGCCACAAATGATTCAAACTTTCAAGAAGGGAGTCTAGGATATGTAGGATTTGGAGGCTGAGACTGAGAAATTTTTGAAGACTCTAGATTAGTTAATACTGATTTTTTGGTCTGCACCTCGGCTGGCTCTTTGGTGGTCCTTTCTGGCTTTTTTTGGCTGGTTGTTATTTTTTCAGGATTTTTCTTTTTTTTTGTAGCCTGTTTAATTTGTTGGACTTTTTTGTCATTTCCTATATTATGTTGTAAACTTTGTGGTTTCAGGTCCCTATAAAACCCATTTTTTCCTTTATAAAAAACAAACATGATATTACTGCAGCTGCAATCACTCTTTGCACTAAGACCATACAACAAGCCTTTTTAGGGTCTTCACCATTGTTAAAACTATGAGTTAGTCTTCTATTAAAATGTACAAAAAAAAACTATAAATATACCCAGTCTACCCACTACTATGATTACTTGTATCTGTTATGTAGAGAAATGTTTACGAGAAGCTACACTTTGGGGGTTAAATTTCCCCCTTGAATTTCTTCACTTGTCTTGAACAATTCATTCATATTTGAAGTGCCAAATTCAAATTTTCTTTGTCATAAGATGCTAACATAATTTGAATACTTACATTGAAACAAATAAAAATACTTTATTCTACAAGGAAATTAGGAACTGATTTATTTGTTGCAATTTGTTAAATTTATAAATTCTTCCAATTTTACTAATGGCTTTGTATTCTCATTAAATAAAATCCATATGGAACTTAAATTTAGAGGTTAAATAGTCTATACATTAAGAGTGACTAGCATGCTTATTTCTACGCATTGTCTTAATAGTATCCTGAATGTCAATGGTCTGTACATTCAGAGTGACTAGCAATCTTATTTCTACACACTGTGATCAATCTTATACCTATGCTATATAGTTGGGGCTCATTGTCTGATGGTACTCTAACCAGCCTAGTAGCTATGTAAACCATATAACTTTCATTTGAGAATTATCGTTCGTGATCTACCACCCCTAGAAAATATTATGGGCATGCATACCAGATGGTAATTCCTCTTCCAAAGAGTTTGTCAACTTCATTTAGATAATCATCCCCAACATATTTCCTTGTTTTTACTTTTCCAGTAACTATCTCACTTAACTTCCCTTTTTCACACTATAACTTAACAACCTTTATAGAAAAAAGTACAATTTAAACCAATCTCGTGTATTTTAATCGTTAGTTGTGTAACAAGAAAAATATGAATTGAAGTTCTGAACAAATTAGTATTATCAAACAGAAACTATAAAATTCACCTAGCCATTATTAATAAGCGTTAAGCCTTGTTAACTTATTTATAAAGTGTGTGTGTGGGGGGGTTAAAGTGTACACAATAACTCAATCAAGCAACTGGAATACAAAGAAAAAAACATAGCTCTCAAGGAGCGAAGGTCCAATATCAAGAAGATGATATCCAATAAATGTTTGCATAAATCAGATAGGAATGTCTCTAGTATCTCTTTCAGCATAGAAAAAATAATGTTTTCCAAGCCCTTACTCAGAATCTTGCTATCTCTTATGAGTCTTGATCATTCTAAGTATATCATAAAGGAGGATAGGATGACAAAGGTGAAAGAGAGAGCTCAATTGATGCCCCATCTTAGAACCAACTCAAGGTTGAAACCAAGACTTATATCCAGCTATGAGAGCCAAGTAGATACAGATAAGCTCGATCGTTGACAACAGTTTGAGGTATACTTTAGTACTCACCATAAGAAAATTTCATTTTCCCAATTGAAATTAAGCTCTCATTGAATTACATGGCGGAATAGTCACCAAGATGGATTTTAGTTAAGCAAATAACCACCAAAACAATGTGGGAGGAATCTATATGATGACTAAATCGCAATTCTATCACAGGAAAGAAGAGAAAAACATTAGATAATAAATATTGCAGTTTCCATTTTATTTATATATAAAAGAAAAAACAAATTGTGAAAGAGAAAACTATAGAATTTCAATAGCAAGATATGGAGAATCTTTCAAGCTCTATAAATATAAGGTCATAAAACTCTTGGGAGAAATTTCCTACCTGTATTAGGAGACATGTTTTACCCTTCATTGCTAAGGCAGGTATACAAGACAAGAGATTTTCCCTGCATCCATTGTGAGTGGACGGGCTCTCTCTTTAGTCAAGGCAAGGATTGTACTTCTGTCGGTAGTAGCACTATGGTTGGCTTCCTTGATTTGCTTCCCTTTGCCCCTACCACCAAAGCTTGTGCCTTGGCCAATAAAACTTGTCTAGAACAACATTCAGCTTTGAATGTTTGTCATAGAACAATACTCATATTTGAATGCTTTTCATAGAACAACACTCATATTCAAATGTTTGTCACTTTTATTAAGCTTTCACCATTGACTACTGTGCCTTCATTGTTTCTTATCTAGATTATGATTATTGTTGGCACAACAATCAGTAGAAGATCAATCAATGCATAAGGAAAAATAGAAAAAAATGGCAGGTTCAAAAGACTATGGCCAAGAGAGAACTAACACAAAGCACAAAATCCAGCAAGAGACTGATTTGAGCAAATTGCAGAAGGAAGCTATGTCACTGCACAAAAACTGGAGACGTTAAAATATGTGAAAGAGCAAGAGCCCAGTCCGAATGAGAGAGAAACACATGATATATTCCATGTAGGAGCTCATCACGTGTTGGACTGTATAAGATATGTGACAGAAATCTAGCTGAACTACTCGGTGGACTTCAAAAGAACCCACCTTAATGTAAATAGTAGGTCTGATAAAGAAACTTAAGTGTATTTTTGTTGTAATAGTTGTTCTTAGGGATATATTAGCAGTCTCATAAGTCGTGCTATGATTGATTTGTGCAAGATTTCTACATAGCTATGAAAGAGGCACCACCTGCTTGTGTAGTGCACACGCAGGTAGGCATCCACGTAGAATGTAACTAGAACCAAGCATTGATAAAAGTATTGCACGATTGAGCATGCACAAAGTTATTTAGGTAATGAGTGTGATTGCATAATGGTAACAAGGGTGATATGTGAATATTATGTAATTAGAATAATAAAGGTACACGATGATAGAGTTAGAGTTTTGTGCACAAAGGCTTTGACAACTCTCCTAGCATGAGAGGATGAGGTCATTCGGACCCCACAGTTTTAAGCCATTGAGCAAAAGTGTGGGGTTTTCATAGAGTGGCATAGAGGAGCTTATAGTGGGGATATCCAACTAAGATATTGGATAAGTTGCATATGGATATGTTAGATGGAGAAGTGCACAAGGGGATGCCCAGTCTGTGAAAATTTGAATACTTTGTTAAGAATTCTTAGCAAGGTGAATTTGCAGGAAGGGAAACTCTGATCCTAAAATAAATTTATTAGAGGACAGATAAACAAGTTAACATGGAGGAATTTTAGCATAGAAAACATTGTATGATCACGCCATGTGACATGAAAAAAAAAAGGAAAAAGAACAGAGGAAAGAGTTTGCACAATTCAGCACAAAGTAAATCAAGCAAGTAACAAAAGGAAGCTATGTCACTACAAGAAAAAGGCAATGATGCTAGTGAGAGATGGATCAAACAACATAATAATGCATGGAAAATATCATATGAGACTTGTCGAGGAATGAATGCATGGGGACATTTCACCAGAGAAGGGGTTTAGTTATAGTAATCAGTAAAGTCATATCCAAATTGAGAGCTAAAAACAAATTCTCTTAAATATCCTATATCCATTTAATGTGAAAAACAATAGTTCTCAAGAAGAAGTCTTAAGAAAATGATGATATTCTTAGTTTCAAGAGCACAATTATTGCAATTCAAATCAAAATAGGTTGCAAACCATACCTTCTAAGCACAAAACAAGTCCAGATTCTCAAGACAATATTCAATATTTTCTTTGATTGCTTTGTTTTCCTCAAATTGTGGTAGAGAAAATAGTATTTTTTGGGAAGGGTTGGTGTTGACTTGGCAAAGAAGGGTATTTAGTTATTTGTTTAGAAGTGTGTACAAATGAATCGAGCTCATGCCTATCCTTCACTGTATAAACCTATTTAATTACAGGTGCAGTTACAATAAAGTATTACTTTTTGTTCTCAATAAAATTGAAGGGTCAGTGCATCTACCTTAGCGTCCAAGATATCTTCAAGTAGAGCGATTTATTTCTCACAATCAACACTTGAAGAAACACCTACGGAAATAAATGTGAATTTAAATAGCTAATATATCTTAATTTTGACATATGGAAAATTCAAGTCAGCAATTCACTATCATGGAAAATTTACCAATGGAAAAGTCACCGATTTACGGACAGAAAATTCTACCATGGAAAATTCACCGATGGAAAAGTCACCACCAAGTAAAATTCACAGCCAGCAATTCACTGCTGGAAAAAATTAACCCTATTAATATTTTTAATAAAATCAAAGTTTTGAAATATATGTTAAAAAATATTAATTCACTGTGGTAAATTTTTTGGCTGACAGTGAATTTTTCCAGAACCCTTGATTTCACCACAGTAAATTTTTTGACTGACAATGAATTTTCTCTGATAAATTGCTGGTGGTGAATTTTCCTAAAACCCCTGAAATATATACTTCACACTTCATAATTATACTGTGAAAAACAAAGTGTATTGTATTGTATTAGAAAAAGAAAGGAATGAGTCAGTAAATTATATAAGGTCGTTAATCACCACCTACTCTTGTTCTTGGCACCCATTTTTGACTACTACACTTTTTTCTTATATTTCAGTGCAAAATTTGAAAATAAAAAATAGTCTCTATTCAGTTACGTTTATTGACTTATTTTTCCCTATACTGAGGGTAATCCTATGAAAGGCACCGAATCCTTTTCTGATTTTTAAATATATGAGACAAGAAGTATCCTGATCTTTTATGGGTAGAAAGAAATCTTAAAGTAGTTTGAAATGAGATAATCATTTAAGCATCAGCCTTAAACAAATAGAGAATTAAAGTCAAGAAACTTTCCTCAACATGAAGTGGTAGGCCAAAGACCTAACAACTACCCTTTCAACATCAGTCTAAAATATGAATGATGATAGAAAACAATAGGTTTAGAAGATGATGCACAGACAGTGATTCTTAACAGGCCCAGTCACATATATTCTTAAATGTATAATGCATATGCATACCAGCTAGAAAGCTAAGATCCCAAGAAGAATGTCTCTTAAATTGTAAAAAGTTAATAATTTTTTATAAAAATAAATTAAAAATCAGAATTACGTTATATTCAGATTTCGCTTAAGTTTTTTCGTCAATTAAATTGAAAAAAAAAAATTTAAATTACAAAAATTAAAAATTAAACATTTTAATTTAACAGATTTAAAATATAATATAAAAAATAAAAATCAATTTTAATTGGTTGAAATTAAAAAAATAATCAAATTACCTTATCCATCCCTGTAAAAACTAAAAAATCATAACATACTGCAAATACATTCTATGGATCTCAATAGAACAGCACAAACAAGTTGGAAAATTCTTCCATTATCTGATTACTTTGTTATATTTAACTGACATCGATAACTAGTATAACTATATATTACAACGATACAGATTTCATGATGGAACATTTAAAAACTTAAAGCATAAATACTAATCAAAGCTTACCTTGTGTTTTTAATTAGTTCATCAGACGAAGGGAAAAAGAAGAGAAAACATTCCAATGGCGTTCAGCTCCATTAAAAATTTCTTACAACTCGCTGAGCTCGTTACATTATCACTACCTTTTATAGAGCAGGAAGCAAAGATGTTTAGAGACACGCATGGTGCTGCTTTGTAGAGATTTGCAGAAATAAGAAGACAAGTTACAAAATAATTGTGCCACGCTTAAATCTGTTTGCCACCATTCAACATCATATTGGTCCACAGCATTGAGTTGGCCAACTGAGTTAGGCCCACATAAAGACAAACAAACTGTCTTCAATTGATTTCAAATTTTATGACAGCTATTTATTAATATATGGCATTGTCTTTTCAGTAACTGGTCAAAATTATTTATATCAAATAAATTTCGAAAAAAATTAAAAACATGGGAGCTATTGTATGAGATTATGTTTGCAGTACGTCCCGTTCAACGGAAAACATTCTGTTTAATATTCGTGTTAATGGCAGTTGCTTTTCCGTTTTTATTAGGAATTTTCTTAGGGCATAAATATTAAAGAAATTTTTCTTGAGGGTTTTATATTTATTATTTAAAAAATATTGGTTATTATATAGAGAGGATTATATTTATTATCATTTGTCAATTGTAATTTTGGCTAGATTATATTATATGTTTTATTGACAAATAATTTAGTAATGATTATAATGTGTATTATTTTTAAAAAATGTTTCAATCAAATTATAATATAAAGTAACATTTTT
This sequence comes from Sequoia sempervirens, assembly GCA_007258455.2. Taxonomy (NCBI): domain Eukaryota; kingdom Viridiplantae; phylum Streptophyta; class Pinopsida; order Cupressales; family Cupressaceae; genus Sequoia; species Sequoia sempervirens. The sequence continues at coordinate 8,541 of VDFB02102912.1, forward strand.
AAATTAATTATGTTATATTTTATTTGGAATAATGTTTTGAAATTAAGAATTTCAAACAACATATTTAAGTTCATATTTATATAGAATCTTAATTTTAAATTAGTTTGTGAAATGTGATTCTTTGATGAATTGATTTAACTGTGTATAAAATTGTTGACATACAATTGAGATCAAAACAAATAGAGTGAGGTGTATTCTATCTTATGGGGATTCTTTTGGTGTATGGTGGTAGTGCATGTGACGAGGGAGCAAACTCAAGACAAAAAAATAATGCACACAACTAGCAAACTTTATTATTATTCAATAATGAAAATCTTACATGCAGAGGATCCCAAATTCTCGAGCTTTGCGATACATGCAAGCTACAGAAGTTTCAAATAAAATTATAGAAATTACAGAAAATCCTCTTTACGCAGCATGTGAACTCCTTCCCCAAAAAGCTACTCAAAAATTAGAAACTAGCCCATAAATAACCCCTTTTTGGTTTGGAGCCAAAATCCACATTCAAGATATGAGTTTTGGCGGTTTGGCACCAAAATTACAATTTGAAATTTAAATTTAAATTCACATTCGAAAATTAGCACATTTCTAAAATATGCACCAACTTCTGGAAGCCATAACTTTTAATCCGACTGTCAGATTTTCAATGATAATATCTTTTCGGAAAGCTCTCAAAAAGACGATAAATATTTTAAGGTTTTCGCAAATTTTCGGGCCCATCCAGAATCGTTTAGTGCCTCAAATTGGACTCGGAAGGTTTTTCAGAGCAAAAAATAGAAACTAGAACTTGAATAACTTTCAAACCGTGAATGATCTTGACCTGATTCTTTCACCAAAGTACTTATTTTTCCATCCTGAACCTTCCCATAAATTTTTTCTTCCCGTGCCTTCAAATTCACACCTGCTAAAAATAGCAGTTGAGCAGAAAAAGCAAAAAAGTAGTTCTGAAAGCTAGAAACTCTTATTCAATGAAAAGGGTATCTAGAAATGCAAAAACATCTAAAAAAAACAAACAAAAGGAACATAAATGGAAAACATATTTTTGGGTTATGCAAGATTTCCCTCACACCACTGGATCCTCCTGCATCAAACACCTAAGGTAATTTGAGAAGTGACCCCATCACATCTCATATGGTTGAGTAAAACCCAAACGGTCAACCTCTTCCTTAGATAGCCAGTATGAATCTTTGACAGGCCTTCCTCTCCACTTCACCAAATATTCTTCATATTGCCTATTTTTGGTACTCCTTCCCACACAGCTATCTAGGATTTCTTCAATCTACTCCTTCTCTGAAGTAGGTGCTGGAATGCCACACTGTTCTATTGTTGGTACTTCCTCTACGCCACCTTCATAATACTCTGTCAAATCTGAAATATTAAACACAAGGAAAATATTGACTCCACCCAGCAACTCTACCTCATATGCATTCCCTGATTCATGCCTCTTCAAAATTTTACAGAGACCAAACTTCTTCATCTTCAATTTGTTATATGTTCCCACTAGAAACCTTTCTTTCCTCAAGTGGACCATCACTTCATCAAAAATCTAAAACTCCTTATACCTCCTCTTTGATCTCAGCTTCTTAGCTCATAATCGAATATTCATCTTGCTATGTTCTCTTACCTTCTCAATGATATTATTCTTGATGTGCTCTTACAAAGTCTTCTACCAAGACTAGTCTTCTTCTCTGGTCCATCTTCCTCTCACTCGAGCGTCCTAGGACTGTCTCCATACACAATCTGGAATGGTGATCTACCAGTGCTTCTATTGACAGAATTGTTGTAAGAAAATTCTACCTAGGGCAAGATCAAGTCTCATCCCTTGGGTTTATCTCCTACCAAGCATCTCAGTAGGTTACTCAAACTTCTATTCACAACCTCAATCTGCCCATCAGTTTGTGGATGGTGTGCAAAACTAAACTTCAACTCTATTTTTAACTTCTTCCACAAGGTCCTCCAAAAGTACCCAACAAATTTTGTGTCACAATCTGAGACTATACTCTTTGGCAGACCATGTAGCCTCACCACCTCTCTGAAGAACAAGTCAACAATGTGAACTGCATCATGGGTCTTCTGGCATGGGATGAAATGTGCCATCTTTGAAAACTTATCAACTACCACAAATACTGAATCATTCCCTCTCTGTGTCCTTGGAAAACCAAGAACAAAGTCCACACTTATATCCTCCCATAGCCTCTCTGGTATAGGTAAGGGCTGATACAACCCAGTATTCTGGCTCACTCCTTTAGCCATTTGACATACCCTACAACTCTGCACAAACTTCTTCACATCTTGTGATAACTGAGGCCAATAATAATGCTCATTGATAATGGAAATGGTCTTATCCCGACCAAAATTTCCTACCATTCCTCCACTGTGCTTCTCCTTTATCAGGTTCTCCCTCATGGAACTCCTTGGAATACACAATTGGCTTCCCTTAAACAACATACCATCCTGGATTATGAAATCCAGCCACTTCGTCCTATCAACTGTAACAAGCTCCTTGCAAGCTTTCCAAGCCTCTATGAAATCAGGATCTTCAAGATACAATGTCTTGAGTTCATTGAACCCAAGCACTTCAATTTGCATCTCTGTTAACAACATTTTCCTCCTACTTAAGGTATCTGCAACCCTATTTGACTTGGCACTCCTATGCTTTAAAACAAAGGTATAACTCTGCAAAAATTCTACCCATTTCATATGCCTTTGATTTAATTTTCCTTGACTACTCAGGTACTGTAATGCTTGATGATTAGTAAAAAAAACAAATTCCTTCGGTAACAAATAATGTCTCCATTTCTTTAATGCTTGAACTATTGCACAAAATTCCTGGTCATATACAGAGTACTTTCTCTTTGCATCATTTAAATTTTCATTGAAATAGGCAATGGGCTTACCTTCTTGGCTCATCACTACTCCAATGGCACAACCGATGGCATCACAATCCACCTGAAACACCTTATTGAAATCTAGGAGCCCTGGCTAAAATTGGTTGCTCTATCACCTTCTGCTTCAACAAATCAAAACTCTTCGCTGCTCCAGTGCTCCACTTGAACTATTTTTTATCCCCTCTCATTGTTTCAGTCAGGGGTGCACAAATACTACTGAAGTTTCTAATGAACTTTCTATAAAAAGTGGCCAAACCATGGAAAGATCTCGCCTTAGTAGCAGTTCTTGGGGTAGGCCATTCCAGAATAGCCTTCACCTTCTTTGAGTCCATCTTGAGACCTTCTGCTGAGACAACAAACCCCAAGTGCACTAACTCCTTCTTCACAAAACTACACTTCTTCAGATTAATCAACAATTTCTCTTCTCTCAACTTTTCAAAGACTCTATGAATATGCATCAAATGCTCACCCAGGGACTTACTGAATATTAAAATATCATCTAAGTACACAATAACAAAATTCCCTAGAAACTCTTTTAGTACCTCATTCATGAGCCACATGAATGTGCTTGGTGCATTGGTTAGCCCAAAGGGCATGACAAACCACTCGTATAGGCCGCCTTTGGTCTTGAAGGAAGTCTTCCATTCATTTCCCTAGTAAATCCTAATCTAGTGATATTCACTCTTCAAATCAATCTTTGTGAAGTACTGGGCTCCACTCAAATAATCCATCAGGTCATCCATCCTTGGCAAGGGAAATCTATACTTGATTGTTATCTTATTTATGGCTCAGGAGTCTGTACACATCCTTCACTCCCCATCCTTCTTTGGTGCTAGTACTACAGGTACTGCACATGGGCTCAAACTCTCGAATCAAACCCTTTCTCAACAAATCCTGAACTTATATGTTCAACTCCTCATTTTCTGCAGGAGTCATTCTATGAGTTGCCTTATTTGGCAAACTGGCTCCAGGGATCAAGTCAATTTGATAACTAATTTTTCTTATTGGTGGCAAACCCTCAGGTATGTTATCAGAAATAATCTCCTAAAACTCATCAAATAGTCCAGAAACTTCTACTGGCACCTTCTCACTATCTTCCTTTTCCATTCTAGGAATCAATGCATAACACATACTTTCATGCTTCATGCCTTCTAAAAAATTCCTTCCACCAACAAAACAAATTCTAGCACTACTGCATACCTTTTCTTCGTCCTTCTTCAGGGGTTTCAACTTATGGCAGACTTCATCCTTCATCAAGGAATAAGTATTTGCATGGCCGTCATGTATAACACGCCTATCAAATAGCCACGACCTCCCCAACAACATGTGACATGCATCCATGGGGATGATATCACAAAGTACCTCATCACGATAGCTCCCAATCTTGAACTTCACCAGGCATTGCTCATTGACCAAAACTTTGTGGTCTTTCTGCAACCAGGAAATCCGATATGGATGTGGGTACCTTTCCCTTTTCAGCTTCAACTTCGTAACCATCTCTTCTGACACTAGATTATCTGTGCTCCCACTGTCAATAATGACATCACAACATTTTTCTTCACACTTGCACATTGTGCGAAACAAATTCTTCCTTTGTTCTAGTTCCTTCTCTTTAGTCACTAGGGCTCTTCTAACCACTAGGGCTTCTCCACTTTTAGCATCATTTAAATGTTCGGATTGAGCCTCCTCATCTGCATGTGCAACCCTTCCACGACCTTTTGGCCTTCTGTCTATCCTTTCTTGGTGTTGTGGACATTCATAGGCTCGATCCCCTTCTTCACCGCAATGGAAACAAGTTCCTCTAAAATCACCTCTTATGGGTCATGGCCCAGATCTTCCTCGTCCTCTACCTCTTTGATCACCATTGTTTTGATCACGAGGGCAGTAGAAGTTATCATTCCTTTGGCTTTGACTAGTACCCACATCTTCATTTTTCCTTTCATCCTCATTTTGGCTCCTAGAAGATCTTCCACTACCCCTTCCGCTTTGACCTCCTTGGCCTTTTTGCTTGCTGTCAAATCTTTTGTTCAGCTTCTCCTCAACTTTTAGAGAAAATTGGTATGCATCCTCAATGGTGGTCATTCTGACCAGAGTTAGCTCCTTTTGAATGCTCAGTCGTAACCCATTAAGATAATGGGCTACCCTCTCCTTGTTGGCCTCTGCATGGCCTATTCTGATGATCATCTTGTGAAAATTTTCTATGTATTCTTTCACAGATCTACTTCCTTGTTTCAACCCTTGCAATTTCTTCAGTAGATCTAACTCATAGTCCATTATTATGAACTGATTCTTCAGTTTCTCCACCATGCAATCCCAACTGTTGATCTTTCCTTTTCCTCTTCGATTTCTCTCCAATTGGACCTCTTTCCACCAGATATTGGCATGGCCCTTCAGCTTCATTTTTGAAAACTTAACCCGATCTGGGTCCTCTACTTCTTCATACTCAATATACTCTTCTAGCTCGTTGATCTAGTCGATCAACTCTTCCGGGTTCAGACTTCCAGAATAACTGGGGACTTCTATTATGGGTATTTTTTCAATCTTCGAAATGGCCCTTATCAGCTGCATCTGATCTTGATCAATTGCTTCTTCTTCCTCTTCTATGTCTAAATCTTCCACCTCTTCTTCATCCTCACTTTCTCCTCTCCTTCCTAGGTTTAACCCTCTTCTCATTTGTTCCTGCAATGCATCAATTTGTCTCTAGAGGGCTCTAAAACCCTCAGCCACCAATGGATCTCTTCCACCAACATTTCTGCCACCTTTGGCACCACCACGCCTACCAGGAATCACTCTTGGAGGCATCTTGAAGATATTCAATCCACAACCACAGTCCTAGTGCAAACTGCCTCATGATCGGTGATCTATTCACATGCTCAATAAAACCCGCTCTGATACCACCTGACGAGGGAGCAAACCAGAGCCATAGAAATAATGCACACAACTAGAAAAATTTATTATTATTCAATAATGAAAATCTTACATGCAGAGGATCCCAAATCCTTGAGCACTATGATACATGCAAGCTACAGAAGTTTCAATTTTTTTTTACAGAAATTACAAAAAATCCCCTTTTTCGCAGCATGCAAACTCCTTCCCCAAAAAGCTACTCAAAAATAAAAAAACTAGCCCATAAATAACCCCTTTTTTGGTTTGGAGCCAAAAACCACATTCGAGATATGAGTTTTGGTGGTTTTATACCAAACTTACAATTTGAAATTCAAAATTAAATTCACATTCGAAAATTAGCACATTTCTAAAATATGCACCAACTTCTAAAAGCCATAACTTTTAATCTGACCATCGGATTTTCAATGATAATACCTTTTCGGAAATCTCTCGGAAAGATGATAACTTTTTTAGGGTTTCCACAAATTTTTGGGCACATTTGGAACTGTTTAGTGCCTCAAACTAGACTCGAAAGGTTTTTCAAAGAAAAAAATAGAAACTAAAACTTGAATAACTTTTAAACCATGAATGATCTTGACCTAATTCTTTCACCAAAGTGCTTATTTTTCCATCCTGAACCTTCCCATAAATTTTTTTTTCCCACACCTTCAAATTCACACCTGCTAAAAATAGCAGTTGAGTAGAAAAAGCAGAAAAGTAGTTCTGAAAGTTGGAAACTCTTATTCAACAAAAAGGGTATCCAAAAATGCAAAAACATCTACAAAAAGCAAACAAAATGAACATAAATGGAAAGTATATTTTTGGGTTATGCAAGATTTCCCTCGTACCACTGGATGCTCCTGCATCAGCATGTGGTCTAGAAATAGGGAAGCTAGGAGGCTAGGCAGCAAGTGAAGTGAAACAACACAAATTGAATTACCTAGAAAGATTGGCATAGATCCAATCTCGGAGCATCACACTGGGTGATCCCACAATATTGGTTTACAATTTTTGGCCAAACTGGACACTGAACTTTTTTTTTCTAACTAAATCTTCACTTTCAGGCACCTATAACAGCTAAAACATGAAGAATATGAAGATGATGCAAACTAGTGATTTGTACATTTTGTCTATAGATTCTAAATATATTATTTTCAAAAAGTTTAGAATCATATTGCACTTTTTTTTCCATCCCCTTCAAAAACTAGTTTTTTTAGTAAACACCATTTTTAAGGAGTGATGCTCACCATATACAACATAAATTTTTTTTCATGAAGGATAATTTTATTTTACTTTTTAATTTAGATTTGTAACTACAATATCTAGCACTTTCATTTGGTTTCATAGTGTTTTATTGAATATTTTTCCCTTAATCAATTTTTGAAGTCAAACTAATTACAATTCAAATATAGGCAGACTGTATACAACATAACTTTATTTGTATGTATTGAAATTCAATTTTATTTTTTTGTTGGATCAAGGACTTCAATATCTAGTGCACTGATATTTTTCAAAAAAATATTTTGATAATCTACTTATTTTCCACATGTGTAGAAGAGAGCTTGATTTTTTGGTGAAAAACCTACATTGAGAAGAAATAAAAAATAAATATAATAATTAAATTAAATTTATTTAAAATTATACTTTTTTGGAATCTTATAATAAGGAATGCATACTTACAAAAATTAAATTTTAAATGAACTCATTTGATCCCCCAAAAGGTAAATCAAAAGTGGTTTTTTATCAACATTTTGATAGGTGTAAAGGAGACTCTATTATAGGTATGGTTTAAAACTAGTGGGGTTCTATCCAAGGGAGTTTCATCTAAGGTGGTTCAATCAAACCCTCTTAAATTGGAATCCTTTAAATAGAACTTTTTGAGGCTTAAACATTATATTTTCTAAAAATATGTGATTTCAACAAAAATCAAGATCTCCCAGAAATTGTAAACCAGTATTGTGGGATCACCCCACTATGAGTTATAAAAACAAACTAAAAGTAGATCATCTAATAAATTAATGAAAACAAAGGTGCATGGGAGGAGATAAAAACAATGATACATGTGTACCACGAGAAGGATAGGCTATTAGAAGAATTATTTTAAATATTATAGAAATACTTAGGGACAATATGATTCTCACAATACATAAACAGTCTTGAATAGATACTATGAGAGTTGATGTGTGACCTAGATTAGCCAATGAAATATGTGAGAAAGAGTTCAATAATGTATTATAAACTATAAGAGAGATAATAGATAATGTTGCTAAATTTATGAACATCAAATGTTGATCTCAAACAAATAGTTGAAGAGAGATTCATAAATTATATGTGCATGTTGAGCCTAGCAATGCTTAACATGTTAATATATATTTTTTTTTATCCAATAATGTGGCTTTATAATGAAATGAAATGTTAATGACAATGGTACTCTATGAAATAAAATAAATTGGCTTGGAGGATTAGTTTTTTTTCTTTTTAAAGAATAGAGCTCCATGCAAGTTGGAGGCCAATTGGTGTGCTTTGTTGTGGAGGATGACTATCACATTCCTAAAAGAATAGGGAGGTAGTTGTAGCCAAATTATTTTGTTTACTTTTTCTTCAATATGATAGATTGGTTGCAATGCTCCAAAATAAAGATTGTGAGTCTAGTTAATTTTGGTTAATGGGTTCTATGTGAATGTATGCATTTAAATATAATAAATGTTTAATATGAGGATCCATCAAATTCTACAAGATTTAGACCAATTGGTACTTCAAAAAATGGTTATGTTTCTCACTAATACCCAATGAAGATATTTGATTGTGAGGTTGGCTAAGTAAAATAGTAAGCACAACACTTGGATGTGGCCTTTGACCTAAGTCATTTGAAATAAAGCATTACGTTATTGATAGTTATACTTGTGTTTAATAGCTTATATTTGTTATTATTATGAAAATTATTCTTAACTATTATCTCAGGCTATAATGAATTTATTGTAATTATGATGACTACTACCCTATTAGGTGGTGTAATACCACATTAAGGAAACCTACAATCATATTGGCAAAGTGAGAACCCTGTGTAGAAGAAATGAAGAGATCTTCCTTTGCTAAAGGTCATCTTGAAACAACTAATAGCCTATGGTATCCTGCACCCAAGGACTACAACTGACTTGTAGCTCTTACACCAAATGATGGTGAGCTTCCCTACATGCACACAAACAATACCAATTTCATTACATAAAATATTTATTCTATTTACAAGTGTGGACTTGTGATTACCCTATTCACACTCTTACTCAATATTTGACCTTAAAACATCTATATGGGTTAAATTTATAGGACCAAATCTTATAGGATAACAATCCATTTACCTCTATTCTCATCTAACGTGTTTTTAATCCTATATTTTTTACCACTTGGTTACAAATGAATGATAACAACTTGCTACATAGTAGGGAGTGACTAAACATCATAATGACCCTTACCAATGCATAGGCTTGTTTATCAATGATAGGGTATTTATGTTCAACTCCATGGATTTGAGAACTAAGAAATTCTATGGGTAATTCATCCCTTACATTTTATCATTTTGTATGAACTACTACAATATAATGGTTGGAACTTAGAAGCAAAATAACATGCTAGAAAATGTAGGTAAGTAATTAGGATTGTCCAAGATGGGGATATTCAAAATTTCTTATTTTATTTCTTTGAAGGGTACTTGTGATTTTGATGACCAATAAAATTAAGCATCCTTCCTAAGAAAATTGGGAGACATGTGCTTGATTGATTGTCTTTTTCAAAGTAGATAGAAATATTCATACAATGGATAAACAATGTGAAAATGTGGAGATACATTTGTCAGATTTAGTGAAAGTACTAAGTGCATACCTACAACCACCTTAGTTAAAAAATGTAATAAAAAATATCAACACTAGCATTCCCCTACTTATTACATTGTTCTGGCAAATCTAACCGTGAAAAATCAAATTTCACTTCAGCCAAGGGACAACCCTTAAGGCTTACTTAAATAAACTTGTTGTTTACATAAAATAATTACATATTCTTGAAAATATATTCTTTGAAGAAGTAAATCCTAAATTAAGTGGAACTCCATCAAGGTAACTCATAACCTTGAGAAGGTTGTAGCTCTAAGTTCAATTATTGAGTTGTTGTACTACCATTTCCATGAAATTCCAAATCATAGCTTCCCACATTATTGGACAAAATCTATATTGAGCTACACCTATAGAGTTCCATCAATTTGTCTCATGACCATTAGAAGGGTATAATTATCCATCACAAACTCATGAACAAGCTAGAAAACAATCCATATTTAGTTCACCAAATCCCTTACCTATCATCAAGAATAAAAATTTCTAGTACATGCATTCTTCAAATATGTCACCCTCAAAGAGCAAAGATGAAAAGAAAGAAAAATCATATGCTTCCCATGCAAAATATCATCTCAAAGTCATAAGCTAACTTGAGATGATAGAAATTCCTCCATCATTTGAATTCCTCCATCGTCTGATGCCATTAGCCTCCAGTGGTGAAGACTCAAAGTAAAATCCATTGTTAGTACCTTAAAAAAAAAAAATCATTAATAAAGAAACATCATCATTTAGTGAATCTTCAAGACAGACTAAGTTAGCTTCATTTGTTTGATCTTTGAGTTTTCCTTTAAGAGCATCACTGGCTCCAATTTTGCAAGCCCAAATTGAATAATCCTTTTTCTTACAGTAAAAATAATAATCTCCTATTTTTTTGTATCTAATATTTTAATATTGCTTCGAGAATATAATGCATTCTCCTCCTAAGGACCGACTTCTATATCTTATACATTTGTTCTCTTTTCTTCTACTAAAATGCATGATATTATATCTTCTAAGGTCTTAGAAGTTATTTGACTAAGTGTGAAAATAGTTCATTATTGTATTTTGAAGGTAAATTTTTCAAAAAGATAGTCTTAGCATCATCATCACTAACTCGAGCTTTGAATTCTATTTGTTTCCTAGTGAGAGACCTCAAATTACTTATGTGATTTGACATTGTTACTTCATCTTCCATTTTGAACCTAAATAATTGAAGTTTTAGGGAAAACTTTGTATTAAGTAATTTTGCTCCAAACAATTAATTTAGATTATCCCTATTTTTTGTTGATGATTTGTCTAAATCTATGTGATGTAATTCAGAATTAGAAAGAGAAAGACCAATAATAGCCTTGGCTTCATCATCTCTACTATTGCACTGTAATAACTTATTTGCATATATAAATGATTTTTTTTCTTCTTACTATTCTTGATATATTTTTATTCATTAGCTGCATTTAAATTTTCATTCACCAAATATAAAAATTGAATCTAGAACACTTGTCTAAAAATAAATATCAATCAAACGCAATCAATGTTGCACCCACATCAAATCTGTTGTGAAAATTTTCCAATAGCAGAAGGTAAAAGGAAAAGGTAAAATGAAAATTCTCATACTAGCACCATTAAGAGCACAACAAAATAAAAGTACCTTGACATACGGGAAATATCTGCATATATCAACTCCTTCCATATCTTCTCTAACAGCATTTGGATTTCATTTATCTTACTCTTTAGAAACAACGTACAATATGCGTGATCATTTTCTCATACAATCCGACGTTTGAGGGATGGCTCTGCTCGCCTTTGCTTTAGTAAAACTGTCTTCTACATATCCACATTCCATGCAAATGATAAGCATAAGATTACATTGTTCTTAGGAGTATGCATTGAATATGGTTGTGGCTGGATGCCTTTTTTCTAGCGTAGATTCTAAGAAATTTCCGAACGTGCAAGGCACAGCTTCATTCCAGAGTTGTGGTAAGACTGTATTATTGTGGAGCATTAAAGGAGCAGATAAAAACAAGAATTAGAAGTCACACAACATAACATAACAGCATAATGGCATAACACGAGTTTTAACGTGGTTCACCATAAATGGCTACGTCCACCAAGAAAGCAGGGAATAATCTTATATTAACCAATGATACAACACAATACATGAGCTATATTGATACATTCATATTCAGCTATGAACTCAAGAGTTGGGAGGAGATGAAGAGTCAAATGACCGTTGGGCTTCACATCCCAACAATCTCCCCCGTGAAGTCCAATCGGTATAGCCATGCATTGCACAACATCCCCTGCATTTCCAATCTTACATTGCAACTAGGCCCCGCGAAGATTTTAACTTCGCCAACATTTGTTCACAGACACACCAAATTAGTCTTCTCTAGGCCAAATCAGATAGAACAAATCTTAACTTTGGTCTCTCTCTGCAGGAGTGTATGTCTTGTTTCACAGCCTTTCCCGCAACCGCGCTCTGCAATCTAAATGAGTCTTTCCAACTGACATAGCTACGAGAGCCCTGCACATGACTTACACGGCTACCCAATCCTATTTCATCCAAAAAATGTTGATCTTCGTCAGAAGTTGCTTCTAGGAGAGTACCAGAGAACCCAAATGACTCAACGACTGGAAAATATGCCTTAATGTTAGGGTGATCCCATAATAGTGGTTTACAATTTTTGGCCAAACTGGACACTAAAATTATTATTTTTAACTAAATCTTCACATTCGGGCACCTATAGCAGCTAAACTGTGAGGAATTTGAAGATGGTGCAAACTAGAGTCTCATCAAATTTTGTCTGTAGATTCTAAAAATATTTTTTCAAAATTTTTGGAATCAAATTGCACTTCTTTTCCATCTCCCACGAAAATTGATTTTTTCAGAAAACAAAATTTTAAAAGTGACGCACATCGTATGTATATAACTTTTTTTCCATGAAGGATAAAATTCTAATTCTTTCAAATTTATATTTGTAACTCTGATATCTAGTGCTTCCACTTGGTTAGATAGTTTTTTATTGAATTTTTTTCCTTAATCAAGTTTCAAAGTCAAACAAATTACAATTCACACAGTCGACCGTATAATGCGTAACCTTTTTTGTATATGTCAAAATTTAATTTAATTTTTTTTGTTGGATCAAGGACTTTAATATCTAGTGCACTCATATTTTTCAAAAAAAAAATTTAATAATCTTCTATTTTTCCACATGTGAAGAACAAAGAAATTTATTTTCGATGAAAAACCTATGTTTAATAAAACTTAAAAAACAAATATATAACAAAACCAAAACATATTAAGATTATATTCATTGGATAGCTTGTTCTGAGGAATACCATAATCATTTGAAATAAATTTTAAATGAATTCATTTGATCCCCCAAAAGCTAAATCAAAAGTGATTTTTTAGCAGCATTTTGGTAGGTGTAAAGGAGATGCATTTATAGGGACAGTTTAAAACTAGCGAAGTTCTATCCAAGGGGGTTTGATCTAAGGTGATTTGATCAAACCCTCTTCAATTGAAATCCTTAAAATAGAACTTTTTAAGGCTTAAATCATTATATTTTCTAAAAATATGTGATTTCAGCTAAAATTCGTTCCTCTCAGGAATTGTAAACCACTATTATGATAGCACCCGTTATAGAGTGGAGTTCCTGGCCTCTGCATTTCCTCAAACACATGGCCCCTCTTCCGATTCAGCACACCGTAAATACCTCCAAGTACCTGTTCAGGAGCCTGAATTCCTACAAGATATACAAGCTCCAGAAGCCTTGGTTTGGCAGTAAGCTGAGCTGCATACATAACCCTTCTGGCTGTTGGAATAAACTGGTCGCCTCCTATATGAATGGCATCAGTATGTAAAACAACATCACAAACCTCAAAGCAAAAGCCAAGTATGTTCTCCTCTGCAAGGGCACCTCCCTTGAACGCCCACTGAAAAGCATGTTCTAAATGCAGCGTGGCAGTACTCATAGGCTGCTTATTAGCTGTGACAAAAGGCAACAATGACCACCTGCCTCTGCCTAGTGTCAAAAGGTCATTACCCAACATTGAACATGTTCCCTTTTTGAAATTGTCATGCCCTGCATTCAAAACCATAGACCCGATAGGAGAAGACGCCAATATTTCACATCTTCGCTTCCTCCTCATGGCAGGGCTGGAATCATTTTCTTGAAATTTTGTCTTCTCCCCTCTATCTCCCACCTTGGCGTCATCCTTTGTAGAGGCAATCCCTTCTCTGTCGATATCTACCAATGAAGGCTGCACATAGACATATAAGGAAGGCGTAGGAGCTTGAGAGGGTTGCAAATGATCACCTAAATGCTGCGATGAGGAAGAACTATCGGGTAGAACCTGCGTGGAGAGAGAGGGAGGCGATAGAGACATAGTAGGAGGTTTGCATAAAGATTTAGAGGCGGGGCATTCAAAGTTGAAGGCTGTACTGAATGATCCTGCACATTATCTTGTGATGGCTGTGGTGAATGTGGCTGCAATGAAATGACTTGTGAAGGATGCGAATGAATAGATGATGGCTGCATTTGAAGCCGACGCTTCAACTCCAACTCTATTTCACAATAGTCGAAACCCCTTTGCTCAATTGGCTCCAAGTGTGGTTGGGCTCTTCCTGCCGTGTCTTGTAACAGCTCATCTCTTCCTGCCGTTTCTTGCAACGGCTTATCTATGCCTGCCATTTCTTGCAGTGCCTCCCCTGCAAACATTGACTCGTGGCAAGAAACAACATCGTCTATATCAAGATCTTCTTGATTCTCCAACTTAGGAGCTAATTCATCCTCAATGTGCTGCTGTGCATCCTTCTCGGCACTAACTCTGGCTACGGGCCTCACACATGACTGCCTCGACCCCAAATCAATTCTGATGGCTGTCTCCACAAAAGAAGTGCCTCCTTCCACATCAGGCTCATTGTGTTCCTCTCCCTGGGAAACATCAATAACCTCTTCAATCTGGGAAGCATTAGCAACCTCCATGACTCTTTTCACAAAACGGTCTCCTACTGCATCATCGCCTGCAAGCAGGGCCTTTGCCTTTGTGATTACGGCAATAACAGATTCTTCAGAAGGAGTGGGTTCTAGACCGATCCCGCTAGATTCCCCATATACTCCAAAGCTCCCAGACTTGTCAACTTCACCGTCTGGACCTTTCCCCGCCACTGCCAGCCTACAGGGCTTTCTTTTTGGAGTCCTCCAAATCAGCCACCATTGCACTCTCAGTCTCTCTAGCTTCACCTGCATGCAATTCTGCTTCAAGAAATGGCATATCTTCATCCATTGGAGTGGCTCCTACAACAGATTGTGCAACCAAGGGAGTTTCATCTATTTCCATCAACGAAATTCCACATTCGACAATAGCAACAGCTGATTCTTCACAAGGCACTACTTGTGCTTTTAACTTGTTACTTGTGGAATTGTGATCATAATTTCTCACCTTACATTTCAAGGAATTCCTCACTTCTTCTCGCTCCTCTAGAAGATCAAACGTGACCCTCTTCTTACCTTTCATTGATTTCAGCTTCGGAGATTGGTTCTTTTTGTGCAAATTCTCAAGACCTTCCTTGCCCATGTGACCAAGCCTCTTGAACCAGGGCTCCGTGTCACTATCCACCATTGCCTTCACAGCGCCCACCTCATTGTGACTCTCCAGCACATATAAAGTGTTTGATTTGATGCCTTCTGCAATCACTCGGGCTCCCTTTGTCACTTTCCATTTACTTAGTTCAAAAGTGACTCCACATCCTTGAGAACTCAAT
Source organism: Sequoia sempervirens (assembly GCA_007258455.2). Lineage (NCBI taxonomy): Eukaryota > Viridiplantae > Streptophyta > Pinopsida > Cupressales > Cupressaceae > Sequoia > Sequoia sempervirens. The sequence goes on from VDFB02102912.1 coordinate 23,942, forward strand.
TGCCCAACTGAAATTGAATTATGTTTTAGTTGAGGGACATACCTAACATCCCTTAACAACCAACTTTTTCCATTTGTTAGTTTCAACAAAACATCTCCTATGCCAACAATATCAAGAGATTTATTATCTGCAAGAAGGACCTTACCAAAAACACCGTTTTGAAAGGTTTTGAAAAATTCCCTACATGAAGTAACATGAAACGAAGCTCCTGTATCTAGCACCCAGGCATTTGTTTCAATTTCTTCTTCGGTTAACAAAAGTACACTATCTTCCATATCTCCTCCTAGGCTCTAACCGAGCTCTGATACCAATTGTGGAGCATTAAAGGAGTAGATAAAAACAAGAATTAGAAGTCACACAACATAACATAACAGCATAATGGCATAACACGAGTTTTAACGTGGTTCACCATAAATGGCTACGTCCACCAAGAAAGCAGGGAATAATCTTATATTAACCAATGATACAACACAATACATGAGCTATACTTATACATTCATATTCAGCTATGAACTCAAGAGTTGGGAGGAGATGAAGAGTCAAATGACCGTTGGGCTTCACATCCCAACAATTATACCCCTATTTTGAATACTATGCAACATGGCATGAGACTATAGTTGCTATCACTTTTCATGCACCGAAAACTCTGCAGATCAGTAAAGTCATTGATTGCCAAAACATCACTCCATTTTCTCTTGAATCTTTGATACCAAATATGGGAGAAATATGCTTGATTTATTGTATTTTTTCAATGTATAGAGGCATTTTTATACAATGGTGGAGATACAATTATCAGCTAATTAAACTGCTAACTGCATACTGCAACCACCTAACTAAAGAATGTAGTAAAACGGCCGGGCTTAAAGATCACACACTAAGCTTTGACTGCTTAGGTGTGCATGTGGGGCCCTCTTAACATCCCATTTCCCGTTTTGTTTCCCGTTGCTCTCCTCTACTCTGCACGGTAACCGTCACTGTGACGGTCAAGTTTTCATTTCAATTTTGAATCTGCACTATGAAGGCCGTTTGGTGGATGGCGGTCAATTTAATTTTTTGAAACTAACTCCCGCCCACCCGTGCATTGCTCAAATTCCCGCGCTGCAAATGTTATGCACAGTTTAACTACATGCAAAAAACAGGTCTCCAAACGCAGTCGCACTGTTTACATTTGCCAGCGTAATCCCAGCCGGCGCCAAAATGGGAGCTTTGGAACAGAGAATCCGTTATACAATGGAGGGTTTAGGAAATTTGTCAGATGGTGTAGTTGGAAATGCTCTGGTAGGCATGTATGAAAAATGTAGAAGCAAAGACAGGTACGTGAATTGTTTGGCTGAATGCCTAAGAGATGTGGTCTTATGGAATGCTACGATTGCAGGATATGCACAAAACGGTTTGTTGAAAAGGTTTTAGAAACTTTCAAGCAAATGCAATCGCAGGTGCAAAGCCAGAATCCTCAACCTTGCTAGCACCCTCCCTACCTATACCGAAATGAGAGCTTTGGAACCGGCTATGCACACCCATTGTAGGATTAAGGATGGATGATTTTTTTTCAAATGTTGTAGTTGCAATTGCCCTGGTAGACATATATGCAGAATGTGGAAGCATAGACAAACAATGTGAACTGTTTGATAGAATGCCTCAAAGAAATGTGTTCTCATGGAATACCCTAATTGCAGGATATTCATAAAATGGATTTGTTGAAAGGCTTTTTAAACTTTCAAGCAAATACAATTGGCGACTGTAAAGCCATATTCTACAACTTTTTCTAGCGTCCTCACAGCCTGCGTCGAATGGAGGTTTATAAAGGATAGAAGGATTTTGTGAGATGTTGTACTTGCAACCGTTCTGGTAGACATGTATGCAAAATGTGGAAGCATGGACAGGACACGCGAACTGTTCGATAATGTCCCTCAAAGAAATTTGGTCTCATGGAATGCCATGATTGCAAGATATGAACAAAATGGATTTGTCGACAAAGGTGTCGGAACTTTCAAACAAATGAAATTGGTAGTTGTAAAGGAAGCATTCTCCCCGCCTGTGCCAAAATGGGAGCTTTGAAACACGTATGGACATCCATCAAAGCATAATGAAGGGGCATTTTTGTCTTATATTATAGTTGCAAATGCTGTGTATGGGAAATGTTGAAGCATAGGCGTGTGAACTGTTAACAAAATGCCCCAAAGAAATATTGTCTCATGGAAAGTTGGAATGAAATGTTCGAAGGATATGCACAAAATGGATTTTGCACGTGGATGCTTTCAAAATGTAACATTATAAGTTTTATTTGTGTTCTATGTGCATCTAGACTATGATGTTGACTTCGTAAAATTAGATGCACAAAGTGCATATACACTGTTAGGGTATATTGTCAAAGACTTATTTTATGATGATATGGATATTTAATTGAATTGTTTTCATAAACCTACATGTGTATGAAATGAAAATTTAGAGGCGGTGGAGAATGAAAAAGGCAAAAGGTGAGGAACACGTCAAGTAAATCGAAAGATGTTTGACTATTAGGAAATGGAAGAGGAGGGCTCACAATTATCATGAATCAATCTAAGGGACAATCAAGTGCATAAGACATGAGCATGTAATTGATTCACTCACTAACTAGGAGCATCTAATCATACATTATAGTTACCAAAGGTGTATGAATATCTTCCTAGTTACTTGGCACAACACCAAAATTGATAACCTTGTACGTAATCACTCTTCTACCTATTATGGAAAGATATAATAAGTTTACAACCTTTGAATCTTAGTTATCTTTCATAACAAAATTGATAAAATAACTCTCTTCTACGTTAGTGGTAGCCCCTTGTTTTTATTTGATAGTATTAGGACAACCCATTATCATCATTATAGTTTAGCTAGGATTTTCATTACAAATGTGATTAACCTTGAATCTAGTGTGGTTTTTGAAGTCCCTTTGAATGTTGAAGATTGTCTCCTTATGTAAGAAATAAGGGTTTAAAGAGAGGACAATTCTCCTTGATTGCCAAATTCCTCTAATGACAACATTTCTTCCATGCCATTTTGACTTTAGTTGTATTAATAGTCCTCTAGTAAGACAGGATTATTACCCTAAATTAATTGTTAGAACACAACATGATAGTGTCCATGTCTTGATGAAAACATTAGGACATATAGGTAATTTTTTACTATCACAAGATTGGTGTGATTATTCTAGTGACATAAGTGCAATAGTCCTTTTAGGATTATTGTTTATGATTACACAATGAAATGAAGTAATAACTATGCAACATTGCTATACTACAATGACTATCTCCTTCCTTGATGACAACCTACTTTATATGTTTGACAATATTTTGTATTTAGATAGATTCTCCCATCTTTATGAATAAAATCTTGAGACCTTGATGAGAATGCTTCAATGCCATGAGATTATTAATGGAGAGATTATTGTTCTATGGATGAAAATGTGCATGGAATTCATCATGATAATACTTCTCTCATTTATGGTATTCATTGATTTTTTTATGATTATAATCAATATGCCTAGAGGTCAATATTAGAGCTAGAGAGTAGCAAGGTCCCAAGTGCCATGATTAGAATTGATATTGATGATGCAAATTTACCCTTAATAAGATAAGAAAATATAATGTTTCCATAACAATTTGTATATTTCTTAAATATTATTGGTTGCCATGATACTTGACTTGAGAAGATTGATAATAACACAACAAGCAATAATAACATTTCTAATATTAAGGATAGTCATGATTTTTGTGACCACATGAGTAACTATGTATATTATGATTATGGCTATACAATAGTCTTGGGATAATGTATTGTGTAGTTTACATAAGACTAAGGAATTAAGACTTATTGAATGGAGTCCCTTAATTGTCTTTTTAATACCATGATTGTCATCACTCATGTGCCTATTCTTCTCATTTATAAGTCTACAAAACAATAGCATTATTTCCTCATAGATTTCAATGATACCATTTGACTAGAGACTTCCTTGGAAGAATAAGACTATCTACAGAAGTAATATGATATTTTCTAACAACCAAACTTCCTTCATTTCTTGGAATATTCTTCAGGGTAGTTTTATAGCAATCAATGAGAAAATGAGCTACAATTCTATGCTCTAAGGCACATAACAATCATGAATATTACTATGTTTTGACATCTAAGGACCTTATCATAACAAAAAAATTATAGTTTATAACTTCACACTCAATTAAATCATACAAGGACAATTGTATTTGTTATTGATGGCAATATTTTAACTTAATGACAAGGAAAATCTCAATGACACTAGATGTACTTTGGGACTATCTCCTCTATATGTGTGTGGTATGGAATTTTTAAGTGATATTAGATTATCGTGAAAATCCTCTTAGGTGATATTGGACTAGCCAATTGGTGATTACTATCCTATAAGAATAAAATGGTATGGTTTTTCATGAAGTGATCTTAGTCTTGATACTAGCATTTATGATACTCTTACTCTTGATGAGATAGTCCTCTTAGTTTTCATCATTGACTTTTAATTGATGCCTATTAATAAGGTGGAAACATTCATAATTTAGTACACCTAATTAAATCCTACATAGAACCTATTATTGTTGTTGTTTATTATGGTAACATTAATAAGACTATGTAGGAACATGAACATCCTAAAGATTTATACTAGCCTTAATAACCATGCATATCCTAAATATTTATTCCTTTAGTGATTTCTTAAGAATATTCTGTCTTATTGTTGTTCTCTATAATGGCACAATGATAATATGTAAGAAATTAAGTGAACAAATCTAGCTTAATTATGATAATAACCTATTCTGATTATTATCTTATGGAAACATTAGCATTCCTACTAGTTTTTATGAAAGAATTATAACTCATTCTCATGAGAGGCATAAAACCTATAGAATTGATGCATGAATTTATTTTATGTCTTTCCATGATAAAGTCCACTAAATTATAGTCTTCTTTGTTGTCTTTAACTCCCTCTTGAAAATTCTTAGCACTTTCAATAATGGCTCTATGGATACCATACAAATATTCTAAAGGTAGGATATCCCCCATGATGCTATTAAGATAGCCTAAGAAATATTATAGTCCATTACTCATAGATGTATGACATCTTGTGCCTATGTTTGGTAGTGTTATTGTAGATGAAGAATTATTTTGGATGGTAACTTTATGGGCTAAGTAACTAGCCTCTATTTTGTTGAATTATTTCTTAGGTTAATGCTATCTTATTGTTGTTGTAATAGCCCTAAGATGCCATTTATTGTTGACAACATGGTTGTTCTCAAATGGTGTTGAATATTCCACCTATTTTTTGGAAAAATATTTCTTCTTTATTAGTAGACTATTACCCTTGTGAGGAATTATTTTTACACTTCCTTTATAATCATAGAGTTGGTAGGGAAGATATAACACACTATCTAGGGTTTGGTGAAAGTACTTGTCAAGGTTATTTCAATTGGTATGAGTGTTGATTGTTGACCACCCAAAGAAAATAACAATCTTTACTATGTAGGAAACTCATATAGGATGATAATGAATGCATTTATCTCTAAAATCATACTTACACTCTAATGGTGAAATGTTGATTAATATGAAAAAATAATCTTTATGGATTGAATGAATTTATTGGATCTAAGGAATGATGTTGACCTTTAAATAAATATTCCAACTACACAAAAGAAAATTAAATATATTAGATCTTAAACATGATTATACTTGCATGCATTTCAAAACATAAATCACATACTAAATGTTACATTTTTTTAGGCACATCTCACAAAACTAAAACCTTTTAATTCTATCTCTACCGACGATTGAAGAGGTATGAATCTACAACCTATTTTATCTTAGTTTCTTGAAATATTAGGACACATTTATCAAGATTTATGTGTAGAAATGAAGGCTTTTCACTGTATGATGTTTCCTTTGCATTGAGATTCAAAATGAGGTTGTAAATCACCACAATTAGTTAACCCTAAGGTTAAATCCAATAAAACAATATGTTTCAAAAATATTTCTATATTGTAACACCAATTACACAGTAAAATTCTAGTTTTATCTTTGTAACAACTATTAGTGAAACTTAGATGGAGCGAAGCAAACTTGGGTGCCAAAATGCGGGTTTGAATTTTGAAGGCGACATTGAGGGTGAGGATATAGATCCAAATGATGATAAGGGGGTTTGTATTTTTGTAGAGCCCAATTTCTTCTATCAGTAATGAGGAATGTGTTCCTCTTTCCATTGTGTTTATCGTTGCTTTGGTGCATAGGTTTTCCTTGGCCTTTATGGGTGTTGAAGTTGGCTCAGGCTTCCCATTGTGGTGCAAGAATAATGGGAATGGGTGTGGCAATGCAAGGTTGTATTATGCTTTTAGTGGTGAAGTCTTTGTGGTTGTCAATGGTGTTGGTTCAGTGTTGGCTCATGGCCTCTACTACTCGCTGGCCCTTTTGAGGTCTTTGTTGGTTTCGGTGTGGGTGGGGATGTTGGTTGTGGTGTAGGATGATAGGAAGGCTTTGCTGCCTTCCTTTTTTGTTTTCCTAGAGTTTATTGTGTTGGGTGGTGGTGTCACTTTGATGGTGGTTGTGGGTAGTTCTCCTGAGTTTACCATTTCTCTGTAGCTACTCCTTGTGAGCAATGACTTTATTCATTGGCTTTTTTTCCCTCCTTCGGGGTTCTTTGGTTGGTTTGTGGCTCTCCTTCAGGTGAGTGCCTCTTCTTTGGGAACCCATTTTGGCTATCAGTGTGCCATGGTTCTAGGCTTGCTTGGTTCCACTTTGTCACACTCTGGTGTTGTTGGCTTGGTTACTAGGTTTGGGTATTTTTTTGCAACATTTGTGTTGATGTGTGTTGAAGTTGTGCTCAACAGGGATGAAGGTCGTGTTCTTGGCCTCCTATTTCCTCTTTTGTGTGGGTCCCTTGCTAGTGGTTGGGGACAGTTCATTGGCCTTCTACCTTTTGTGGGTTTTGGTTGGGGTAGGGTGCTTTTGTTGGTGTGCTCTATTATGTGTGGAAGCTTTTGGGGTCTGGTTGTTGACCTATGATTCTTCCCATTTCGTGGGGTTTGGTGGAGACTTGTGGTCTCCTAAGGTTGTGCTTCAGTTGAAGCATGTTGGTTTCCTTGTGGTGTGTGCCTTGGGCCTAGTCTGGTTGGCTTAGATGGGTGGTTTCTTTAATTTGTTGTATGGGTTGTTTTTTTCTTCTTGTATCATGTTTTTGACACCTGTTATTCCAACAAATGTAATGTGTTTTCTTTCCACTTTCATCAGTTTCTTCCATGTTCTATAGCTAGATTCTTTTGAGGTGGAGTATGTTTCTATTAAGGGGGAGTCCTCTCCTTTTGAGGTGGAGATGGAGGTTGTTGAGATGGAAGAGAGATCTTTCCTCTCTTACAAGTTCCTATTGAGGTGGAGCTTGTATGTGCATATGAGTGGTAGCTCTAGTCTGGATGGTTTTCATTTTATCTGCTCCTATGAAGGGGAGTTCTCTCTTTTTGAGGTGGAGCTTGGGTTGGTATACTAGGTGGGTTGGTGCTACAAGTTGGCTAATGCTTCTCATTGTTCAGCTTGGTTTTCTATATCTATTTTTCCTTGTTCTCCTTTTGTGGATGGGAGATTGGTGAGAGGTTGGTCTGATTTGATTTGGCCGCTGTAGAATTTTGCTCCTATAATAGTGAAGCCCTCCCCTATTGAGGTGGAGCTAGAGGTTGTTAAAATGGTGGAAAATGCTTCTCTCCTTTGTTGGTTCTAAAGTGTGCTTGCTCTAGAGGGAGGTTTTTTGGTAGTTCTAGTGGGGAGCTCCATCCTTTTTTGGTGGTTTTGGGATTGGTGCCTGATTGGTTGGTGCATTTTGAAGAACATCTTTGCAACAACGGGTGATTCTTACCCCTCTTTTGAAGAATTTTTTTGTGCCATATGAGAAGCATCAAGAGAGTGTATCAAGAGGGATGTAAGTAATAAGACTAGTATTAAGATAGTTAGATCCTTGATGAACATGGTATTCATGAATATTAAATCAATAAAGTTGTTTATAACCTAAAGTAGAACTATAGAGAAAATTCTAGTTAAATGATAAGACAATTGAAAGAATATAAGGAAACAATGAACTTAGAGAAGTTTGACCTTATTTTTAGGGATACTATAAATTTGGTTGCTATGGGGAAGAAGAGGAAGTAGATAAGTTTTTATTTGGTGAAGAAGAGGAGACATTAGCAATAGGATAAAATAAGTCACCTAAAATTTAGAGCTTTCCAAGGAAACTTTGGAGATGATAGATACAAGAAATTCCTAGGTTAAGAAAGAAAAAAACTCAACAAAAATTAAAGATCAATCAATTACTAATTTGGTGTGTTATCAACTAACACATTCCCCAAGCTAAAGAGACACTACAAGGAGATAAACCTCATGGACGAAGAGTCACCTCCCATGTTATCAAAATCAAGTAGAGTTTCTAAAGAATCCATATAAGTAGTGAATCCTTAATTAGGTTAGAGAAAGCGAGGTCAAGAAGCAATTTTTTATGATATTTATGATAGATATTACAAAATGAGTTCTTAGATGTTCAATTGTCTAGAGATAATGGTAGAGAAAGTACTTTGGTCAAGTAGAAAAGGAGTGAAACTAGAAAATAACCCATGATAAAGAGAGAAAAAGACCCAAGAGTAGAGAATAGATTGGGAGAAAGGATAATCCCTCACCATGCAAAAAAACCAAGAACATGTTCACATCCTCCAAATATGGATGGACATATGATCTTAAGCTCCCTATTTTAGTAAATACACCAAGGATGCTAGCAAACATCTCTTTACCCTAGATTTCCATTTGAGTGGGGTTGGAATTAATGATGACTAGACCTAATTATATGATTTTTTGGAGAGCTCGTTGATGAGGCCCTAAGATGGTGTATTAAAGAATACCCCAAGCAATGATATAACATGGAAATAATTGAGTGACTTATTTTTGACAAATTTCTATTCACCTAAGGTATGAAAAAAAACATAAATAAAATATGGAAGATGGCAAAAACTAGAAGGAATCATTAAAACATTATGAATAATTATTTAAAAGCGTGGTTAGAAAACTAGAAGAAACCTTGAAAAAAAAGTAACGAATTGGATGGTTTATTTTAGGGTTAGCCCCTCACATCATAGAAAAAGTAGATGAGAAGATTTCAACTTTATATAAGGATGTAGTAGGATCGATCGCCATAATAGAATCCTAGTCAAAGATATGAGAGAATTATATATTAGGAAATGATGAAATTGATAATTTCAAATTAGACTAGGAAAATGTAGGCTGAAGTAAGAAATTCTAATGAAATGTGAGAAGGTTATGACATTTTCCACACCAAGAAGAAGTAAAATTTGGTCTAAAAATTATAGTAGGGAAGAAAATATAAGGAATAAATGTTTGATAATCAAAGGCATTGAGAGGGCTACCATGCCAAGAGGGGAACTTGAGAAATCCCATAAAACATTAGCAAGTATATTGTATAAAATATAAAGTGGTACAACCATAACACAAATAGGTGTCCAATGTTACTTCATGAAGAAGATGAATATAAAGCAATGGTTCATGGATTGACTAGGGAAGCATTTTTCGTATATGGGTATGGATAGAGAATTGTATTTAGCTATAAGACCACTTAACAATATAGTGATAACATCAATTGAGAGAAAGTATAAGACCGCTTAACAATATAGACCGTGTGGTACCACCAATTCAAGATGCAAGACCCTCCATGTGTAACCATGATAAATATTGAGAAGGAAGTAGTAGGGGAGGCTACCACAATAATGATAGAGGTATGCCAAAGAAAGAAAAAACTACCAAAAGTTCAAAATGCTATAAGTATGGTAAACTAGGACATTATGAGCTAATGAATGAAAAAGAAAAATGTGGACGAAATTCTATGTGATTTTTGTGGTGATAAATCACTAGATATTTCTAGTTGTCCCAAATTTAATAGTTCTATAAGAATGTGTTGGCACCATGACCAAAAAGTGAATAATTGTCTAGTCTAAATATAACTTATGATGCTAAAGTATTAATGAATAACTAAAATAGATGCGAAAACGTTAGACAATGTAAGAATCGAATATAGAAAATGAAAATGTAGAATAGGAGAATCCTCAAAAAGAGAAATTGGAAAAATTATACAAAGGAAAAAAACAAAAAAGAAAAACTCAAGAAAAAGGCGATGTAGAAACTTAGAAAAAGAGAAAAAGAACTCAATAATTACTTAGGGTGGGTTTATGAAAACAATTCTAAATGTCCATGTTATCATAAAATAAGTCTTTGACAAATACCTAATAGTGTATTTGCACTCTATGCCTCTAATTTTATGAAGCCAACATCATAGTCTAGATTGTCAAAATTTTAAAACCAAAACAAAACCAACTTTTGAATTTTTAGAAACTAAAAATAAAACCTTGCTCCTTCCTTATTAGTATAGGTGTGATATGGTGCACATTATTATAGTGCCACCTATTTTTTAAATCACTTCATTTAGCATCACTAATAATATCCACAAGAACATTCTACGTATTTAAAATGATAGAAATAGTTACAATCTCTCAGAACAATTTCTCACGCAACAATATTGGAGATAAATTTTGTTATCTTGTGACAATCAATACATATCGAAGATTCTAAGAATGTATCTAATAAACCAAAAGAAATTGCCAACTTTTCACTATAATAATAGAGAATAATTATTTCCTTCCTTTTCCACATCACTAAGTAAATATTTTGAATATGGAAAATGCCATGCTGCCTTCATCTCCAAAGCCAATCTCTCCAACTTTGCATAGATCTTGTGTGTTTTTGAATGCGTTCTATCCCCTAAAAAAAGCACACAACATTTTATGACCTTCAATCCAACTACATCCAGGGATCTCTTTAATTCTTTATCATTTATCAATCTCCTTACCATTTGAGCCTCACACCTCCTGCCCATGCCAACATAGATGTTTGAGAGAAAAATAAAGTAACACCATTTTTAGGATCCAAATAAAAAAGCAAGGTCACTGTAAATACTCCTAAACCTATATCCATATGTGATCTGCAGGCACCAAGAATAGGTATAACTAACATCTTAATGATAAAGTTTAGGGTGTCTACCAGAGCAGTTGTAAGTACAACATCTCACAAAATCCTTCTATCCTTTATGCTTTGTGTATCTTCATACCCTATTCCTAAGCCTCCATTCGACACAGGCAGCGATGACGCTAGAAAAAGTTGTAGAGGTTGGCTTTACAGCTGCCAATTGCAATTGGTTGAAAGTTTAAAAAGCCTTTTCAACAAATCCATTTTATATCCTGCAATTAGGGTATTCCATGAGAACGCATTTCTTTGAGGCATTCTATCAAACAGTTCACATTGTTTGTCTATGCTTCCACATTCTGCATACATGTCTACCAGCGTAGTTGCAACTACAACATCTGACGAAATTCATCCATCCTTAATCCTACGATGGGTGTGCATAGCAATTCCAAATCTCCCATTTCGGCACAGGTAGGGAGGGTGCTTGCAAGGTTGAGGGTTCTGGCTTTACACCTGCCATTGCATTTTCTTGAAATTTTCTAAAATCTTTTCAAAAAACCATTTAATGCATATCCTGCAATTGTAGGATTCCATAAGACCACATCTCTTAGGCATTCAGTCAAACAATTCATGTACCTACCTGTCTTTGCTTCTACATTTTTCATACATGTCTACCAGAGCATTTCCAACTACACCATCTGACAAATTTCCTAAACCCTCCGTTGTATAACGGATTCTTTGTTCCAAAGCTCCCATTTTGGCACCGGCTGGGATTACGCTGGCAAAATGTTAAACAGTTCGACTAGGGCTGGGCTTAACCATCACACACTAAGCGCTGACTGCTTAGGTGGCTCGTGTGGGACCCTCTAAACTTTCCGTTTCTGATCTGTTTCTGTTGCACTCATTTGACTCTTCACAGCTACCTAGGGTTAAATTTGAATTCACTTTTTAAATCTCTCCCTCCCAATCTGTTAAAATGCAGCAACAACCCACTAAGTACTTCTGCACGCGCATAAAAGAGATTTTTTTTTACTTTTAAAAAACTGAATTTTTTGGGTAATTGTGCAGGGCTCGTTGGAAGCAAAACAATCTCGTATCTTAGCAACTCTTAGGAATTACAAATGTTTCTTTTTTTATTTTGTATCTTATAATATTTTTTTATTTTTTTGAATACATTTGCAAAGTATAAAATAGATTTTTTTAATAAAATATATAATTTATAAATTAATAAAATGGATCCTTTTAATTAAGATATTTCTTGCAATTAGATTGTTAGAATACAATTTGTAATTTATATTAAGAAAAATAATTACATGTTTTTTTTCTAATTCATAAAATAGATTTTTTTTGTTATGATATATATTTTAGCTTATAAAAACAAGCTCTTTTTTTAGTGTCCCACTATTTTTTAAGAATATAAAACTAACCTCCCTTAACATTAGGGTTACGATTCAAGGTTTTAAGAATTTTTTTAGACCATCCTCTTTCATTATGATATTCAAAATTGAGAATTTTAAAATAATCAAATATAATTAAGGGATTTTTATTCAAATACAAATTTATGTATTTACAAATTGATTAATTGTCACTGATAATAATCTTAAGTTTAGATTTTTTTATTTTTTTGAAATTAAAAAAAAATTTAGATTATTTGGGCTATTGATTAGTGTATTATAGTTTGTGTGTGTGTTTATATATGTATGTATGTATGTATGCATGCATGCATGCTATAGTACAGTTATTTATTTATTATGTGTAGAAAAAGGGAAATAATCAAATTTTCATCTTTGGTTCATTATTGAAAATAAAATAAAATAAGAAGACTTTGTTAGTTAGTTTCTAAATAATATTTATATTTACAATCAATAGTTATTTTTCTTAAATTATTGCACTCTCTTCTTTCCTATATATAACCATAAAAATACATATTTACATATTGAATATTTGCCTAAATAAATTGCTACTAAGGAAATAGTTTAACAACTATTCTATTCATAAAACAAAAATATATCAATAACATTTAAAATAAAATGAAATGACTAGATTTATTTATTTATTTGAACAAGATACATTTTCATGATATAAACATCATACATAGGGTTGAATAAACTTAATATTTTCCTAAAATAATGTAATTAAATATATCTTTGATAGGGAAATTGGTCAAAATAATTATAGGAACAATAATAAAACCTTCGGTTGTTGAAATCTAGAAAAACCAAAAAATACCAAAAAATCTCTTGTTCTTCATCTTGAAAGATCTACATGCAAAAGAGAAATTAAAGGGAAATATTGTAAAGAGGTGAATTTGTAAAAGTATTTTATCAAAAATTTATAAATCTATACTTCATTTTTTTTAATCTAGGTTAGAGCTTAAAAAATAATAACTATACTTTCTTTGTTTTAAAACCTTCACTACAACTCTCTAGTTGCTATATTTCATTACAAAATCATTTGTATGTCACTATAGAAGCTCTCAAATTGCATGATCTACCTATAGAGGTATCATGCAACCTTTGAAAACTTGTAAATTTGATATAGGTAAAATATGTAAAATAGTTAATGTGGGGTAAAGTTTGTATAATAAAAAGAAAAAATAAATAAAATACATCAAATTAACAATGTAAAAAAAGGCAATGCAACAAGCGATCTTAAATAAATGTAGAGAATGTAGAGATTGGAAGAAAGGACGACTGGAAGTAGAAGCAATCTCATTTATTCTTCTGAAAAATCCTTTGCTTCATCTTCCTTTTGTAGCCTACAACAAAAAGAAAATGACAAAATAAAATAAGAAGCTATTTTATAGACCTAAATCAAAACATATTTAAATACCTTTAATTATGCTTGCTTTTGTTATTTCTTTTATTGCTAAGATAACTAATTTTAATATCAATTTAATAGTTCTAAATTTATTTCTTGTGTATTGGAAAATGAAACAATGTTCCTATTTAGTGAATGTGTGTAGGGTAAACCCACAAAATTGGTTTACAATTTCAGTGAGAAAGGAAAATTGCAAAAATGCCCCTATGGAGAAAATTTTGGTTTTTGGGGGTTTGAACGAACTTTTGGTTCGAGCGAACCCAAAGGGAGTTCGCTTTCGAGCGAACCTATTTAATGTTGGGCCCCACCATATTCCACATTTCCCGGAATGAAAAACAAAGGGAAACTTAGTGGAAAGGGGGGTTCGCTTGAACCTAGGTTCGTTTAAACCACCCTTTCCTCCCTTCTCCCCCTCTAGCACCAAATTTCTCCAGAAATTTTCCCTTCAAAGCTCGAGTTGAGGATGAAAATGGAGGAGACTTCTTAGACCCAATGGATGATGGTAGTCCTCAGAATGAGCTATCTAATGAATATAATTTTAATATGTTTTGGTTTTATTATGTATTTGTTTTTTTAGTTTGATTAAACATAGGTTTTTCACCGAAAATCAAACTCTTTGTTTTGCACATGTGGAAAAATAGCAGATTATCAAAAAAAAGATTTGAAAAATATCAGTGCACTAGATATTGAAGTCTTTGATCTAACAATTGTATACGGTCCACCTATGTTTGAATTGTAATTGGTTTGACTTAGAAACTTGATTAAGGAAAAAATGTTCAATAAAACACTATGAAACCAAATGAAAGTGCTAGATATCGTAGTTACAAATCTAAATTTGAAAAAATTAGAATTTTATCCTTCATGGAAAGAAAGTTATGTTGTATATAGTGAGCATCACTCCTTAAAAATGGTATTTACTAAGAAAAAAACTAGTTTTCAAAGGAGATGGAAAAATAAGTGCAATTTTGATTCCAAAATTTTTGAAAAATATATATTTAGAATCTACAAAAAAAAATGTCACAAATCACTAGTTTGCATCGTCTTCAAATTCCTCACGGTTTAGCCGCTATAGGTGCCTGAAAGTGAAGATTTAGTTAGAAAAAATCAGTTGAGTGTCCAGTTTGGCCAAAAATTGTAAACTAGTATTGTGGGATCACCTTGCAATTTAACCATATCTTGTTATGTGTGAACACCAATTCAACCATGGCAAGGAAAATTCATTAGTCTATAACATAATTTAATTGGCCAATCTCCAATTCCAATTGGGAATTAGTTATAGAAATTTATCTAATCTACAATGGGGTGACTGTAATGACGGAAACAGGTCCCCCCTAACTTGGCCTTGATTTAGTGTTGTAATATGTCTATCATATTCACATTAGATCTTGAGTCTTTGTGAATTAAATGAGTTTATTGGTGCCTTATTCGAAGTGTTGTAAAGTGTTGTGACACACTTTCACACTTTTCTAGGGTTTTATTTAATAATTGTGCTTTCTTATGCTTTATTTGGCCTTATTTTGTATCCACAAGCCTCATTTAATGCATTTTTTTTAGGATAATCCAGACACAAATCAATACCCAATCAAAATTCAGGTGTTTTTGGCTCGTGTGGCTCAAATCTAGTGATTTGGGACTCATTCGTCACCTTGGGAAAATGAGTCCCACCTAGGTTTTTGGGTCTTGATCCTAGTTTCACGCCTTTCTAAACATTTTTTTATTTTTGTCCCATACATTATGCTTGATGGGACTCATTCGCCACCTTGGGCGAATGAGTCCAGTGTGGCCCAAAACTAAAATTAATTCAAATTTTTGGCGATATTTTATCCTCCTAGATCTAATGTCGGCTTGTACTGTTGTAATTTCAGGAATTCATGCATAATTAAGTATAAATACAAGGTTTATTCACTTATTTTCACCTAAGACTTTTGTGAGAGAATTCCTAATAGCAAATTGAGTTCACAAGAGAATTCAAGGGCAGATTATCAAGCATTTTAGAGCATCATGTCAAAGATTTCATGCATCATGTTTGTTTTGGAGCTAACAATTGTGATGTAGGGTTTCATGATTCAATCAAGTGTTCATTCAACATCCATCATATTCAAGCAAGAGTCAAGGTCTACATCCATTGGAGCCACTTCATACATGTTTGTAGCCTTTTATTGTTAAATTTTGGTGAGTTGCAACATCATATTTTGTTCATTCATCATTCTCCATTCCTATTTTATTCTATTTCAAGGTTTGATTACCAAAACGGGGTTTGACCGAGGAAAAATTCTATCCACTAACAAAACAACATTTTTTTCCTCTCTTTAGTGTGTGATTATAGGTTTAGATTTAAGAAACATTGAGAGCAAGATTGGATAAAGTTGTCAAAATGCCTAAAAGTTGTCAAAGTTTTCACCAAGCATTGGAGAACATTGGAGAACACTTACAGGTTGATTTACAGAGATTTGGATCTAGAAACCTGAAGAAGCAGATTGAGCAAACTGAGAAGAGCAGATCCAACCTTTGAAATTCTAGAAAACCCTAACTGGACTAATTTGCCACTTCTAGAAAATGAGTCCCAATTTTGGTCAAAATTTAGATTTTTGCATATTTGGATACCCATTTTCCAAATTCTTGTTCCTACATAGAAACCCAGATTTTGGAATTATTCGCCTAGCCTAACAAATGAGTCCCAGTCAGCATTAAATTCAAAATTTCTAGCATTTCAGAGTTGTTTCCAGTCATCTCTAGATTCCCAGGTGCACACATTATGTTTTGCAACTTTTTGTTTTGTTTTACACACCTTTCTAGGTCATTTTGTAGGTGATTGCATCATATTAGGGTTTAGTATTACACCTTGCATTGTATTTTTCTTTCCAAGTTCTCACTTGGTGGTGAACCCCTCATTAGTTTACAATCAACTCCTAGGACAACCCTATTGCAAATCTCTTTCTCCTTTACATTGAGATCTCTAGGGTTATCCTTGAATGAAATTGAAAAGTAGGTGTGCTCTATGTCCTAAACCATACGATAGCACCTCATACCACTTTTTCTTCATTTCAGTGACTATAGTTCAAGTCCTTGAGTGACATCATTTTCTATTAGCTTTATTTTTAACTTTAGGTATATATATTATTTTGGTGTAGACTACACAACAAATTAAACTTAAGACAAGAAGACCTAGATTAAAATATTATTTTAAGGGGTAAACACTTTTGACCCAGAGCTATGAACTGGTGAGGTTGAGGGGACCTCATCCCCAATTTAAACATTCAACAATTACACCCCAATGGGGTTTGAACATTGATGGCAAGAGCAACACCACAACATCTTGACCATCATACTATGCCACTATTGGCTAGATTCAAATATAATAATACCTAAAATTTACAATTTAATTAATGATAATGATAATATATTAGTTAAGTACACTATGCATTAAAATACAAATT
This sequence comes from Sequoia sempervirens, assembly GCA_007258455.2. Classification (NCBI taxonomy): domain Eukaryota; kingdom Viridiplantae; phylum Streptophyta; class Pinopsida; order Cupressales; family Cupressaceae; genus Sequoia; species Sequoia sempervirens. The sequence goes on from VDFB02102912.1 coordinate 41,251, forward strand.
TATAAAATATGTATTAACCAAGTTTTACCCATAGAAAAAATTGACACTTTAGATAATCCAATGGTTTCCAAAAAAGAAAAATAAGATAATAAAACAATGGAGTTTAGAGTTGATAACATGGTTGTTAATATATTATGGCCATTCACAATCACCCAAGTGGTAGCGCCTATTATGTCTTGAGGTATTATTATCTATTTTTATAAGAATAATATATTCTCTATGTCCAAAACCCTTTGATTTGATGAATCCCTAGAACACATGTAGTCATGTTCTATCTTGCAACCTTGTTCATTGGAAAATAGGATTAAATAGCTATCAATGAAGCCATCATACTCTTCCTTGTGTATAAGCATTTTATTGGATAAGCCTAGACTAACCCTTATGAAGTGCACTTTTCCTTTTTATTTTGGTGAACACGACACAAAATAGTTCGCTTTTGGGATTTTAGGGTTTTCTATAAATGCATTTATTTATAATTATATCTTCTTCTTTTTTCCTTTTTCCTATTTTATTCATTGATAGATCTTCATTTTAGAGTTTGGCACTTCTCCTAAGCATATTCTTTACCCACCCTACACACCCTAAGCTTTTCCTTAGGGTTACCTCTTTTGAGAAATTTTAAATATGATTTTAAATGTATGTTTAGATCAATAATGGATTATAATTCCTTTTGTGCTACTTTGAAAACCCTTTGGGCTTGTTACACTTTTATTGTATATCATTGTAAAGCTTAGATCCTTAGACCCTTTCTTTCAAGCTATGGATTCTCATTGTCCTTTATCCTAGCCTCTCTCCATGCTTTCATCACTAATTTTGACATGTTTATATATATTTTTAACATGTGATTCTATTTTTCTTGGCTCACTTATGAAATTATATCTTACTAATGAGATCACATTGATTATGGAAGCTTTGAATGAAAAAATATTCCTTTTTTGGTTTAGGGATTTGTTTATCACCTTTCCCACTTTGTTGAACATTCTTACATCACCACTCCATGATTCTCATATTTTAAATATCTCTTATAAATAATAATATTATTGTTCTTGCTTCTTATGATGCATTGACTATAAGCATATTTCCTTCATAGGATATATTTAAAGATGAATACATTATGCCTTCTTGTGATACTATTTTTGCATGCCATATAGATTATATTTCTTCATGTTTTATATCTTAATATTAGCCTAATTATGATCACATGGATTTTGATAGTGATGAGTACATCCCTAGTGATGATGTACCTTCTAATATATCTTGTAGGACAAGAATCAATCATGTAATCTTATTTCCTACTCATGAAAATATTGTATTTCTTGATGATCCTTCTTTCCCATGTCATAATGATCTTATCCCAAAAATTTGTATATTTTAAATGACATATACTTTCTCATTTATGATGACATGATACATTATGTATCCTCCTCTGGGATTAGGTCCATATATACTTGTTAGTTTTGGATTATCTTTTAATGGTGACTACCCTAACATTGCACATTGTATTGTTTATCCCTTTTCTTCTCTTCCCATATGTCATGATAATAATATATATGTCATGATGATCCTTAGTGAACAATAATTTATTGATTCTAAGGAATTTAATATTTTCTTATGTCTCAAGATGATGTAAAGGTGGTTGTAAATTATACATGCACATTGGGGCCATTCTTATATGCAATGAGATCACATTTTAATAGGTTTTTCTTCCTTAAAAGAGGTAATTAATTTTTATAGTTTCTATATAAGTTAGAGATTAAGATTCACTTGGGGAGTGCTAGAATGATTAATTAAGTTGATAAATAAGGCAATAATTCATATCAAGGATTGAATAAGAGTTGCTTTTAATTGAGATGAAATATCAAAAGTCAAATGACACATCAAGGTGTAGATAATATTATCCAAATATCTTAAAGGAAAATTACAAGGGTAGCATTAATAGGATAGGAGATTGGAGGTAACACTCATGTTGTAGAAGAGGTTCAAATTGAATATGTAAGTTGAGGAATAGGTATTGTGAAGTGATACATGGTGATAATATTTTGTATGTACATAATTGCATTTTGATCATAATTCCATATGGACATGATTATAAAGCCTTGAACCTTGATACAATCATTGTCAATGAATCAAGATATCATTTTTTGAAATTTCTTTACTTGTATTTTTTCTTTATAATTTGTTGTGTAAGTAGATGTGTATATTACACAATGTGGGTAGCTAGTCTTTCATTAGGCCATGCCCTTAAAACTATATCAATCATAGTTCTTCAAAAATTGAATCTAGTAAAATAATCCCCAAAATTGCAAAAAATATATCAACTAACCCTAAAACCTAGAAATTAAAAAAAATGTAAAAAATAAATAAAAATATATAAATTGGAACCTGCACCTACCATGGAATATAGAAAATTAGCTCTCATGTAGGGATGAAGTGAAAAAATCACTTTTTTGAGGTTGCTTAATGCGAGTATCTATTTTGGAGCACCATTGCCAATCATCCTTGTTGTGTACCCATTCTAAAATATGTACTTGTTCTAGGATAAAATAAATATACATTTATAATAAGTACCAATTTAGGAACAAGATGCTAAACCATAACAAGTACTTATTCCAAATAGGTACAAGTTTAGGATTGAGATCCCTTCTCTAAACATGTACTTATTTTTTATGAAACAAGTACCCATTTTGGTTGAGATTTTTTCTAAGCCTTACACTTCCACTAGAAGTGAACTCACTGTCTCTCTTTTATCCACACCTCTTCAATATACTTATAATTAATTTTTTATCACTCCATTAAGAAATAGATAGGACTAGTAACCTTGAGTTGAGGCTCTCTAATGTAGAATTTCATCCGCAATGCGTGAAAAACATAACCACTAAAGGATGATTAAGCACTGCGACACCATGACACAAGTATCCCTTGATCTATAATTTTGTCAAGGAAACCCTCTAGAAAATCATGTACATTGTTATTTTCTTCTTTTTTATGATCACAATGAGTCACCCACATAAAATAATGCAAACTAGATTTCAACCCAAGGGCTATTGCTATGATATTCTCTTTGGAAAGGATAGGGAAAATACCCAAGGGCTTGCTTTGTGTTGATCTAGTTTATACAATTTATTGTTTTCCAAAGATGTGTGCCAACATCTTGGTCTTATAGATTGTTTCCATCTAGGAAAAATGAGGGAATAAGAGGGCCTACTATCCTATTAGAATGACTGAATCCATGGATTGTATCTCAACCATTTCCAATTCATTAAAGGAGGTTCCTGGTGTTGGGATGTGAAGCCCAAGCGGTCACACTCGACCTGTATTCTCACCATTGATGTATAAATATATATGTGCATCGTAATAAATTATTCATAATTGTTAATGCAAGTTTCCTTGCTTCGAGTGGATGTAGCCAGGTTTTGGTGAAACTACGTAAATATTATGATTTGTCTCCATTATATTTCTGTTTTATTTTGTTTCTATGTTTGTTTTAATATTTACAATTGGTATCAGAGCTTGGTGAGGTTGAGCAGAGATGGAAGAAGATGATGAGGCTCAGTTTTTCTTTGAAGAATTTCTTAACAATTTAGTTTCAGCAGAGAATGATGTTGTGTATGTGAAAGTTGTAAAGAAACATCATGTACACTGGTGGGATGGCTGGAAAAAGGAAGAGAATTCAACTAAAGAGGATGAGGATTTTGGGTTAATTTCTTTTCCCACTCTTAATGCAGTTGTGGCATATGTTGGCCAAACTTTTGCAGAGAACACCCTTGACAAAAAGAGATGGCCTCACAGGACGGGTCTCAAGCTTATTGCCCCCATACAGATGTCTTAGGGCCAAGTTGGTTTGAACAAGATGTTGGTTGATGATATTGATGCAGTTGTAGGTGATTGCAAGTCTAGAGAGGTTGAGGGGAGTTTCAATCTGTTTGATGTAGGCCTTACTACAGATAAAATCCATTCAGTTGATGATGGTAGTAGAAGGAAGAAGAGGCATGCGAATAAAGATTGTAGAGCTTTGGCTGGAGATTTTTTAACCTGCGGTGTTACGGATTCTCTGCAGATGGTTTGTAAGGAGGTTGCAATAGATAATGTGGGAAGAGCTCCCACAGTTGCAGTAGATGTTCAAACTAAAGAAGACGTTGGGGTTGCAAGAGAGAATGAAAACCCTAATGACCATAAGATTCTTGTGGAGGCAATGGAGGAATTGAATGCAAAGAAACGTAGATTGCTGCATCTCCCACCAGGAATGTCTCATAGCACGCATTTTGTGAACATAGGAAAAGCTAGCGGTCACATGGTGAGCACTCCATCCCCTTCCAGGAATTACTACAGCGACCGCTTCATTCCCAGCCAATCTCCTTCCAATTCTAACAAGTTCGGCGGCCATGCAAGGGCTTTGCGGCAGTTGAGAACGGCTTATGAGCAAGAAGAGGAGGAAGGGAAGCAGCCTGGGGACTGCATCATCGACAATGGCTATTGGAACAAGGGCATCTCGGCCTGTGCGGTCTGCAATGGGGCTGCTCCCTTTTTCTGCAACAGTTCTGTTGGTGCATAGGGGAATTTTGATGAAACCAACATAGAAGAGCCTGACGTGCCTGCCGCTGCTGTGGAAACCGAAGAGCCCAAGCTGGCTGTGATGAATGGAAAGTTGGTCACAGATGAAGCCATAGACGAGAAGGCTAAAGAGCTTTCTCCTAGCCCTACTCGGTTTCCTATTGGTGGATTTGGTTCAGGTGGAAATCGAGGGAACAACTTTAGTATTGGTTATAATTCAAGTCCTGTAGGTAGCTATTGGGTTAGGATGGACAATAGATACGGCCCTAACTCTGGAGGTAGAGGTGGATATCCTCCTTTTGCACATTCTGGCTATGAATTGAGTGCAACCCAAGCATCTCTCAATGATGAAGGCATCTCTCTCTCAAGATGGGTACAGTCTGTGATGAGGGGAGAAAGGGCGGCAGAACTATTTGATGGTTTAGGAATGCTTGATGATGACGAAGGTGCAAGGAGACTTGAGGATGAGTTTGTGCCAAGCATTTTGGCAGAAAATTTCATGACAACTAAAGATGATGAAATTCATAAAATAGATGTTCCTAACAGATTTCAATTGTCTGAAGAGATTACCGGTCCAGTTCCACGCAATGAGAAGGGTTTGTTTAGCTGGATGAATTTGATGGACAGGTCCTTGGAAGTGTCGGGGATGTTTTTTGGCATAGGGCATGAGCCGACGACCAAATTTTTAGGACAACTGGAGCTTCAAATTGAGGCACTTGTTGATGCAAGAGATGTTAGATGTCAAGTTTTGGAGGTTATAGCGGAAGAGCTTGGAGATACACCTGGAGTTTGGTATATATGGCAAGACTAGAGCAATACTAACAGGCCTGAGATGCAGGAAGAACAAAAGCATCTGAAGCCGGAGCTGTTGATGGTGCAAAACCAGATTATTGAAAATGAGATGGTCCAAATGCAGCAAATTGTTGACTCTGATTTGGCATGGAGAAGATTGATTCGCAGTGTTTGTGAACAATATTTGGCAAACTTGAAAACTTTCAGCCTGGTTGCGATGTGAAAACAATATGGAAAT